>CM024203.1:30654963-30902463 GCA_013435755.1 Amphilophus citrinellus
CCAGAGGAAATTCAAATGTTACTACAAAATTATCCAGAAAACAAATGTGTGACCCTTAAAGGGTCCTTACAAACAAGTTATGATGATGCAGGAAAATAAAAAATTAAAATGAAACAAAAAAGTTGAATATAACAGAGTATGATATTGGTATATAAAAACAGAGTAAGTTAGATATCATAATTACATGACTACTATAATATGAGTAAGACTGCAACAATAGAAAATAAAGATGTGTCAAGTGTGTTTTCTATTCATATTTGAATACAAGAAGCCTTCAGGAGAAATGATGAAATAATGGTCAAATTTACACTGACATCATCCACTCAAACCTGTGCTTCCTGTCACTCCCAGTGGGTGCAACCTGACTGAGAACTGGATCTCAGGTGGCCGACAGCCTGAGAGTTCAGCTGAGAGCAGCACGTCTAAACTCCTGGAGCTGAATCTACTGTCAGATGTTCATTCAGAAACAATATTTGTAGAGGACGGTGTTCGCTCATCTCCCTCTAACTCCTCGTCTCTGCCTACATGAACCCGCCTCTCTGTGCTAACATCAGTCACATCTGCATTGCTGCTGTTCTCCATGCTGCAGCAGCACAGACAGGCCAGCAGCCTGTCGATGGGCCCTTTACACTTGAAAGCAAACAGAAACAAGTCCAAAAATAAACTGAGCAGAAATAAGATCACAATGATGTAATCAATAGCTGTATAAGGGTAGTGTGGATACAAGTTGAGAGTTAATATAATGACTGCAGGTAGCTCTACCAGAAAGTAGTCCAGCAGCAACCAAACCAAAGTTCCTACAATTCTTCGTTTTTCCTCAGTGGGAACTGAGGTGGCAGCAGGCAGAGCTGTGAGGGTCCCAGCTAGACAGAAGATGAACAGGGGGGCAGGGAGGGCGGCATAAATAATTAAACGTACAGATTCATGTAAGACTATGGCAAGAGTGACACTGACAATACAAAAGGACCAGACCAGAACACAGAGCAGCACAGAACCGTGAGTTTGTCTGAGGCAGTCCAACAGGGGGCAGGCAATGAAAAAATACCTGCAACACAAAACAGACAGAAACTCTGATTATCACTGTACAGAATATTATATTTCTGACCATGATGATCCTCCACAGTACAATATAATGTTCAGAGACATGCAAGTGTGCACACACTGAAAGACAGATAGGTACCTTTCCAGAGCCATGCACATCTTGAAGTAAAGACCGGCCATCACAGCACAGAAAAAAATGATACGCGCTGTATATCCATGCAGTATTTCCCACCAAAACATCCCTGTGCAGGTTTGGATTAGATTGGAGATGAGGAGGTTTGTGTAATAGATGACAGGAACCTGAGTTCTTTGCCCCTGCAGGAAATATTTACTGAAGTCATATTAATGCAGTAATAAACACGACATGCTGTAATCATAAGTGTGGAGCTCATTTGAACATTGGGGGAGGGGAAACATGAAGTCATGGGGATCTGTCAGGAAAATCATGGTAGAAAATCCTTTACTTATCTAAAGACAAAGGAGAGTAATTATGTTTACAGCAAAACATTCAGACGTGTATTAAATCAACTTTAATAAATAAATGAATTAATTATGTAATGTAAGGGTTAAAGTGACCTTTAGTAAAATGTTGAAAGTTGTGCTCAAAATCATATTTAGTAGTAATTTATAGTTATGGATCTATCAAAGTTTCCAAATAACACAATAGATGATATGAGCCGTACCACACAGGATGGAGCTGCTGCTGTTGAGTCTTTGTTTATAAGTTACACATTCCTACTGTATTTCTAATGGTTTCAAATTGTTACTAATTAAATATGTTTTCTTAAAATTCTCAGCTGTAACTGCACCAAGTCCACCAGACGTTACAAAACCTGAACAGTGGGTCCCACAGTGTGACTGACTCTTTAAAGTCAAAGCATTCACAGTATTGAGATCCAGTAATTTTTAAAGAACAGTGTTCAGCCCTCCGACAGTCTCAGTAACTTGGTGAATAATTACCGAGTAGCACTGAAGCTACTTAATTTGAATAATTATTCAACACCATGTTTATATTTTCTCAATTTCTCCTTTTTCTTATCTGCTTATTTATTTCATCATTTTCCTGCTGTGTCTGGGCCAAAGGAAGGGTCCATCCTGGGCTGGTCGCCAGGCTACAGCAGGACCAATTTTTATATATTTTTTCTTTCTTTCTTATTAAGTCGTATTTTATTTTTGGATTTTAAATGTATTTTTTCTAAGTTTATAAATGGTTCACATTCTCACAGACATAAAAAGAAATGACATATTTACATACCGCACAACACACACAGCAGATGAACAACACGGTCACTGGAAGGAGGACAATAATGTTGATCCATATCACAACTTCCATCTCTTGCTGATTTTCTGTGTGTTGGAGCTGCTGTAAACAATAATAAAAAAAAAAAAAATCTTCCACTCCCTTTTCTTTAAAAAACAAACAAAAACATTTATGTTAAATAGCCGGTGCTCTTAATATTGGGAAAAATCAGAGTGCCTCCCAGTCACAGTCAAACAATTTATTTGTACATAATTTTGGCATATCCAGTGAAACCATTCAAAAACTTCCCTTTCTTTGAAATTTTGTAAATTTTGGCACTTTAAAATGTGGCTCATCTGGAGGAGCAACATGAGGTGGTTCGGACATGTCCCACCGAGAAGAGGCCCCGGGGCAGAACCAGGACAGACCGAAGAGATTATATCTCTCGGCTGGCCTGGAAACACTTTGGGGTCCCCCTGGATGAGCTGGTGGAGGTTGCTGGGGAGAGGGAAGTCTGGGCTCCAGATGAGTAGTCATAATCTAAAACCAAAATCCCATTTTTTTTTTCTGAGTATCAAGATTTCTTTTCCTCCAGAAATGAAAACCATGATAAAGCTCAGTGAGTGAGCATGAAGGGCCTTTATCTTACAGTGTAAAGCACCTTGATGTGACTGTTGTTGTGAGCTGCTGATATATAAATGAAACTAAACAGAATCAAATACAGTTAGTGCATTACAATGATCACATTTACATTCACTGCATTTACACAGAAACTCACTGCAAACACAAACGAAATGAACACAATCCCATAATACTGACTTGGCCTGATTGTTGTTGTTTCTTCATAATTATGTTTCTCTTCAAGTAGAAATAATGAGAATATTTGTCTTTACTTACCTCAGGACTGCTTTTAGCTGAACCAGTGGATCAAATTTGTGATATGATGAGTTTGTCTTGAAGGGGGAAGTTGTGGTAGCAAACTTTACACCCCACCCCCACTGACATGTGGTCACATTCATATATTTATAGATTATTTTTTCTTCTTCTTTACAGTATCTTTGAAGGCACAGTGACAAACTCCGCCCCCTTCTTCCATGTCATGTTCATAGACTGTATAAAAAGATGGCCATAGGTAACATGCTGTAACACACTGGTTTGTGAAGTCCTGTTTCTAAAAACTCGGCCTGAGCGTTCTGTCACTATCTGATCTTGTGAGGAGTAAAAAACCTGAATCTTTCTGAGAGACTGAGGACAGCGCAGTCTTACAGCTGATTTAGACTTCTGTGGTGAATCTTTGTCGAACCTACAACATCATCTGTGATTATATCCCAGTGTGGTCATGCCATGGAACATAGAAACAAATGAAATCCTGGGACTTTTTGGTTTTTTGTTTGTTTTACTTGGGATTTATTCATTTATTTTTTGCTGGGGATTTAAACATATTTGTCCCTCAGATTTTTCCTTCACTTTCATTTCAACAGTTTTGGCGATCTCCTTGCAGGAATTTGCTGACCTCTTGTTATATCGAGGCTTTGATTATTATTCCTCATATTGAGGTGATGATTGTTGCTCTCTCACTGAAACATTTGAAAACTCTGGCAAAAAATTTGCCATAAATGCAAAGACGGAATCCACAGTACTGAACAGGCTGATCACACTAGCTGTGGGCTCCACTGGTGATAGGTGTAGCTACAGTTCCAGGCGGGTGCACATCAGATTAGGGCATAGGATACGCTGCAGGGTTTCAGATGGGTTTGCGGTTGTGACGTACCTGTGATGGAGGTTTATTAAAGAAGTTTAAATTTTCTGTTACAAAGCATCTAGGGTACTAACAAAAACTACCTGATGCTCACATCAGAGGTATTCTTGTTTCATTTTAAAGTTTCATTAATACCATAAAAAACACTACACCTGCACAGACGGTGGACCTGCTGAGACGCTTTTATATATGGTAGTGAGGTGATGGGCCTGCTTAAGATTTTAAACTACCAACTGACACATTAATGTATCAGTAAAGAGTTTACTGTGGTTATGATCACAGCAACAGACAGGTCACTGTCTCATAGAGTTTTATGCACTCTGACATCTTTATGAAACGCCCCCTGTTGACCTTTAGATTGAATGCAGGTTTCATATTGGTGTGACTTTCTGTAACTGGAAAAAGTTAATCAGTCATTTTCTTTTCAAGATGTTTTTTTATTTCACCAATACAGCAACAAAGAAAAGTCTAACAAAGATAAAAATCTGGTCGTGGGTTTATTGATATGTCTGATTCCAGCAGTGCAGTAAACTGAACTCTCGTCTATTACATTTTCAATCACATCGAATTTACAAGGACTTCCTTATGTGTTTGAACATTTATACAAAATTCACCTGTACAAAACCTGTACATATGAATGGCTGCTGTGTTTGTTCAGTCCAGTTATTAATGACACTCTGCAGAAAGAGCTGATGACACATCGTTCCTGGAATCTGCTGGAGCCATTCTCCCAGTTTGGGGGTCACTGCCCCGAGTTCCTGTTCTTGCTGTTCTTCTTTCTCAGATAAATACACTGCTCAAAAAAATAAAGGGAACACTCAAATAACACATCCTAGATCTGAATGAATGAAATATTCTCATTGAATACTTTGTTCTGTACAAAGTTGAATGTGCTGACAACAAAATCACACAAAAATCATCAATGCAAATCAAATTTATTGACCAATGGAGGCCTGGATTTGGAGTCACACAAAATTAAAGTAGAAAAACACACTACAGGCTGATCCAACTTTGATGTAATGTCCTTAAAACACGTCAAAATGAGGCTCAGTATTGTGTGTGGCCTCCACGTACCTGTATGACCTCCCTACAACACCTGGGCATGCTCCTGATGAGGTGGCAGATGGTCTCCTGAGGGATCTCCTCCCAGACCTGGACTAAAGCATCCGCCAACTCCTGAACAGTCTGTGGGGCAACGTGACGTTGGTGGATGGAGCGAGACATGATGTCCCAGATGTGCTCAATGGGATTCAGGTCTGGGGAACGGGCGGGCCAGTCCATAGCTTCAAGTGCCTTCATCTTGCAGGAACTGCTGACACACTCCAGCCACATGAGGTCTAGCATTGTCCTGCATTAGGAGGAACCCAGGGCCATCCGCACCAGCATATGGTCTCACAAGGGGTCTGAGGATCTCATCTCGGTACCTAATGGCAGTCATGCTACCTCTGGCGAGCACATGGAGGGCTGTGCGGCCCTCCAAAGAAATGCCACCCCACACCATTACTGACCCACTGCCAACCCGGTCATGCTGAAAGATGTTGCAGGCAGCAGATCGCTCTCCACGGCGTCTCCAGACTCTGTCACGTCTGTCACATGTGCTCAGTGTGAACCTGCTTTCATCTGTGAAGAGCACAGGCGAATTTGCCAATCCTGGTGTTCTCTGGCAAATGCCAAGCATCCTGCATGGTGTTGGGCTGTGAGCACAACCCCCATCTGTGGACGTTGGGCCCTCATACCATCCTCATGGAGTCGGTTTCTAACATTTGTGGCTTGCTGGAGGTCATTTTGCAGGGCTCTGGCAGTGCTCCTCCTGTTCCTCCTTGCACAAAGGCTGAGGTAGCGGTCCTGCTGCTGGGTTGTTGCCCTCCTACGGCCTCCTCCACGTCTCCTGGTAGCTCCTCCAGCCTCTGGACACTACGCTGACAGACACAGCAAACCTTCTTGACACAGCTAGCATTGATGTGCCATCCTGGATGAGCTGCACTACCTGAGCCACTTGTGTGGGTTGTAGAGTCTGTCTCATACTACCACGAGTGTGAAAGCACCACCAACATTCAAAAGTGACCAAAACAGCAGCCAGAAAGCATAGGTACTGAGAAGTGGTCTGTGGTCCCCACCTGCAGAACCACTCCTTTATTGAGTGTGTCTTGCTAATTGCCGATAATTTCCACCTGTTGGCTATTCCATTTGCAGAACAGCATGTGAAATTGATTGTCAATCAGTGTTGCTTCCTAAGTGGACAGTTTGATTTCACAAAAGTTTGATTTACTTGGAGTTGTATTGTGTTGTTTAAGTGTTCCCTTATTTTTTTGAGCAGTGTATATCCAAGAAAGAAGAACAGCAAGAAATTCTTGAACCATTAGCTCTCTTATTATCCCACTTGTCATCAGCCACACTGACGATGTGCTGCTACACCTGCTGAGCACAGACAGGCCAGCAGCCTGTCGATGCTCCCTTTCCCAATGAAAAGAAACAAAAATAAGTCCACAAAAGGACTGAGCAGAAATAAGATCAAAAAGAGATAGAGGTGAATATCTACAATATGACAGATAATTCTGGGAAAGATTGTTAGAAAGTAGTTAAAGAACAACAGAATCAAAGTTCCTAGAGTTCTCCGTTTTTCCTCAGTGGGCACTGAGGTGGCAGCAGGCAGAGCTCTGAAGGTTTGAGCTAAGCAGAAGATGAACAGAGGGCCAGGGAGGGCGGCATAAATAATTAAACATACAAATTTATGGAAGACTACGGCAAGAGGTACACTGACAATAAAAGAACCCCAGACCAGAACACAGACCAGCATAGAACTCTTAATTTCTCTGAGGCAGTCCAGCAGTGGGCAGGCGATGGAAAAATACCTGCAACACAAGAGACACACAAATTCTGATCCTCACAATACACCAGTGTTAATTTTGACAGCAAATTTTGATTTAGTTTTAGTCATAATTTAGTCAGCTGAATAGTTTTAGTTTTAGTCGACGAAATTATGGTAAGAATATAGTCGACTAAATCTACAGTCGATTCAGTCGACTAAAATATAAAGGGTGTAAAATGTAAATGCTTTTTCTTCAGTTCCCTTGAATTAGTCATTATACACACACAAAATTAAACACTTATTAAAAGTTATGGAATATTATTAATAATATCAACATCAGTGTTTCACCTGCTTCCCACACACCTGATCATTAACACCACCTCACTGAGATAATAGGAGCGTTTTACAGCAGGACGCTCTGAAAGGTACAGGGCAGTGTTCAGGACTAAGATTATAAAGGCTAATCCACCGCGGTGTGGAGATTTTCTCTAAACACAAACTGGGAAAAACACTTTACCCTGCATGACATTAAAATGCTGACCTTTGCATGGAGGTCTGGGTGACTGGTTTGCAGATGTTGTTTAAGATTTGTCGTGTTTTTACCCGAGATAGTCGCCCCACATGGTTTACACATTGTTTTGTTTGTCACAACGTCAAAGGACAAATGTGTCCATACATCGGCCCTTCTCTTTCTCCCTGCTGACACTGTTTACATAACTTAGTTCTATCGGAAGTAACGACCAATCACAGGCTAGTTTGTCCTTCCAGGGTTTAGAGCAAATTTGTGCATCTGTACATATGATTGGATGTTTTCCTAACTTGTCCCAACCTGTACCAAAATTAAATCAGTTCTGATTGGATGTTGTCCACGCCAAGCATTTTCGTCTCATTTTCATTCGTCAACAAAAGTTTCAATTAATTTCGTCATCGTTTTTATCCTTTTAGGTAGTTTTTAATTTAGTTATTGTCTCGTTATGTTCACGAAAAAAAGGGTTGTTGACGAAAACTATGACGAAAATATTTCATCAACAAAACTAACACTGCAATACACAATAGTATATTTCTGATTGTAAGTATGCTTCACAATACAACATAATGTTCAGAGCATTGCAAATACACACACTGAAACACAGATGCGTACCGTTCCACACCATAGTTATTTATACAGGTAGTCCCACAGAGACTCAGTGTCTCATTTGTAAGAGAGACCTGTTTCCAAAACATAGTAAATATTTCAACAATATAATAAAAACAATAAATAGTGAATAAAATGCCAAATTTTCACATTGCCAACAAGGCTAAAACTGTGACTATGACTCTTCAACTGTAAACATCGGTGAACAGACCCACTGTCAGGCATGCTGCTTGGAGCTTTGTGTCTCCATCTACTGGCCAAAGGAGTGAAGTGAAATAAAGCTGCTGTGGTCTGACGTGTTTTCCTGGTGCAGCACAGCGGCATTAATAACAGCAAAAATTCAGTCCACAATCATTTTATTTTGAAAGAGTGATAACAGGACTAACATTTTTCATCTACATAAAACAACAAACAAAAAAGGGTCACATTTCCACCTGCACATCTTCCACCAGCTCACACTTCAACCAACAATCAGACTAAGTGTGACAACCACCCTTCAGTCTTCACAGTTGTTTAGTTTCATTACTAAGTTTTGGGACAGTTGTTTTCTAATATGTGTGGTAAATAATTATTTATTATTTTATTAGTTTGCTAATTTTAACTTTTTGTGTCACCCCCAAGCTCCAAAAACTGGTTTATTGAAGGAAACCTTTGCAAAGGGATCAATACAGCATGAACGGTCTTTCCAAAAGCGTTGATAAAGAAACAAAATAGCAACTTCTCCTTTATACTCATAATTTGGATACAATCTTTTTCTGTTCAGCAGAACAGTGGGGAGTTTCTCACAGACATGTAGGCACCAGCCTGATAATGAAGACACAAACTGCATTATGACCTTGACCACAGCTTACAGACGGTTGTGTCTACATCTTCCCACACTCAGTCTTTGTACAAGAAAGTTACAGTTACACACCAACAGTACACAGAGGACAGATGAGCTGAAACATAACTTTTCCATTACACTTGCAGAAGAATGTGAGACGTTAATCTTGGTGTGTAACTTATGCTGAATACATAACCTGGCTGGGAGCAGGTGATGCTCAGAGTTTCAGTTTAAAATCATCTGGAAGAGCCGTGTTTATGTTTTATAAGTGCAATTTATTAAGCCTTACTATAGTAAAATCACAACTGAGGCCCAATTACAGCAGTGCAAACTGTCTCATTGTCAGTATAATTTGCATATATTCGTTCAGTGATGCAGAAAATGTATAAATGATTTATTTTTATTTATATACGCGTGTAGGTGTGTATAAAGTATGGTGTTTGCTCATCTCACTCTGCCATCGTGTGTTTTCGCTCTCCTTTTGTCTCTGACTACATGAATCCGCCTCTCTGTGCTAACATCAGTCACATCTGTGTTGCTGCTGTTCTCCATGCTGCAGCAGCACACACAGGCCAGCAGTCTGTCAATGGGCCCTTTACACTTGAAAGCAAACAATATCAAGTCTAAAAAAGAACTGAGGAGAAAAATGATCAAAATGATAAGATCAATGTCTGCGACGGGGCGGCGTGGACGCAAGTTGAGAGTTAATAAAACAACTGCAGTTAGGTTTATCAGAGAGTAGTTAAACAGCAGCAGAATCAAAGTTCCCACAGTTCTTCGTTTTTCCTCAGCATGAACTGAGGTGGCAGCAGGCAGAGCTCTGAGGGTCCCAGCTACACAGAAGATGAACTGGGGGGCAGGGAGGGTGGCATAAATAATTAAGCATAAAAGTTTGTCTAAGACTATGGCAAGAGCAACACTGATAACACAAAAGGCCCAGACCAGAACACAGACCAGCACAGAACCCTGAGTTTGTCTGAGGCAGTCCAGCTGTGGGCAGGTGATGAAAAAATACCTGCAACACAAAACAGACAGACAGCACAGCGCATGTAGATTTCTGACCATAAGGATTCTTCACAGTTCAGAGACATGCAGGTACAGACAGGTAGACAGGCAGGTACCTTTCCAGAACAATGCTCATCTTGAAGTAGAGATTGGCCATCGCACCACAGCAGTAAATGATACACCAGGTATCATAATTGAGTACTGCCCACCAAAAGATCATTATGCAGAGCTGGATCAGATTGGAGATGAGGAGGTTTTTGTAATAGATGACAGGGCCCTGGTCCCTTTGCTCCTGTAGGAAATATTCATTAAAGTCATATTAATGCAGTAATAAACACGACAGACAACTTGCAATACCCCTGCCACTTTTCAACAGCTAATGTGGAAGGTGTTGTCTGTTATGGAAAATAGAAAGGCATATCTTGATGATAGTCTATTCCACTCACTGGAAATCACATTGGGAGACCTTGTATCAAGTGTTTCTGTGCTTCTGTCTCTGACCCTGAACCTGGAAAAATGTGTTTGTGTAGCACTTTTTTAGACTTCTCAGTCACTCACATCTGCACCTCTGGCTAATTTAGAACATCCAGTTATGCATGTCAACCCAGCCCATGGAGACCAGAGGAGAACCCAGAACCTTCTAGCTGTGAGGTGACGGTGCTAAACTGTCACTACTGTGGCGCAAACAAAACAGACGCTAAATGTTTTTCATTGAACTTCGTTAAGCAGTAAAACTGTGAAATAAAAAAAAACAATTACATACAAGTTGGGATGCTGCATCAAAATAAATAAAACAGAATGCAATGATTTGCAAATCTCCTAAACCCATATTCTATCCACTGAAAACATCTTATATGTTTGAACTGAGTGTATGTAACATTTGAAGAAAAAAAAAAAGGAAAATGAGGTCATATTTTTCTGTTACACAGTGTCCCAACCTGTTTGGAGCTGGGGTTATGCACACCTTTGAACTGTTTACATATATTTACCTTCTTAGTTTAAAAAGTTACCAAGTTTACTAATTTTCCTCACAGTGTACTGTGGACAGTAAAATCTGTTCTATGATCACTGAACCCTCCGTGTTTATTTTATTGTTTCTTCCATCCATTTTCTGAACTGCTTATATAGTTCAAGGTCACAGAGCGGCAGGATCCTATCCCAGCTGTCATTGGGCCAAAGGTGGGATCATCCTGGGCAGATCGCCAGTTTTTTTTTGTTTTGTTTTCCTTTAATTAATTAATTAATTTTTTGCTAAGTCTTTAAATTGTACACATAGACACAGACATAAAAAGACATAAATACAAATTTATTATTTACGTACCGCACAACACACACAGCAGATGAACAGTACGGTCAGTGGAAGGAAGATGCAGATGTCCATCCACAAAACCACTTCGGGGGCTTCCCACATCTCCAGATGAAGTTCAGTGAGTGTGGTGGAGTGTCTGGAAAACAATCGTCTACTCTCTTTTCATCTAAAAAACAAATGTGTGAGTGATGGAAAAGATAAATATTGCTCTCAACACTGAACTGGGAAGCACCCATTGAAGCCCTGTGAGTACCTCTCATTTGAAACCCTCGGCATATTTTAAAGGCATTAAAACAATGATTGCGTGACACTAAGCTTAATGTAACTGAACCTTTATGAAGGCAGAATTTACTTTGGAGCTATTTTATTAGATTGTAGTAGAAAAATATGTCTAATAAACTGTTGGTAACTATACACAGTACCTTTATCCCACTCACCAGGATCAAACAGATAACTTATTTATCTTTGTAGTAAAGATATGAAAACAAATTACTGATTTGTCATCAGGTAATCAGTCATCACAGTTAGTGTATTACCAAAACACACATTTACATTTACACATTTGTACAGAAGCTCACTGCAAAGACAAAAAGATAAATGAATGTAATTTCACAACGAGCACAATGATGAAACAGTTTCTTCATAACTCTGCTTCTCTTCAAATACAAATAATGTGAATAATAGTAAACGCTGTCTTCACTTACCGCAGGACTGCTTCAAGCTGAACCAGCGGGTAAAATCTGTGACAGGAGTTTGTGTTGAACGGAGAAGTTGTGGCAGCAAATTTTACACCCCACCCCCACTGACAGGAGCTCACACTCACAGTGCAGAGCAGGCAGCTGATGTTCAGCATAAAGTTTTTATTTTCAGGATTTAGCTCACCTTTAACTTTACAGTCCAGTAATTACAGTCTGCTCATTGGTGCTGAACCAGCAAAGTGGATAAATGATATTAAAAATAATATAAAGTAAAAAATACCTGACAGAAAATCTTTTGGTCTATGATGTTCATGATTTTTGAGATTTTTTTATATTTAAAATGTCAACATATTAATATCTACATTAAAAAAAAACAAAAACCCTGCATTAAACCATTCATTTTACTGCCACCGTTTCTCATAAATTATGATCCCACGTACTTATGTACCAGAAAAAATTAGTGGTTGATATCTCCTGTGATACAGTTACAGAGACGTTACTGAGAGGTGAACAGGACATGATAAAAACCAGCAGTTCAATCACATTTTGCTGTATACTGAAACAAAAAGTGTTGACTCTGTCTCTCTATCTAAATTATATATATATATATATATATATATATATATATATATATATATATATATATATATATATATATATATAGTTTTCTAAACCCTTCTAAGTATGTTAATTTACACACCGTCATTTCATAAATACAGAAATCCTTAAAAACAACAAAGATAATGATGCACTGCACAGCAGCAAGAGCATAGTTATTGTTTGTACCTTTATTAAATCCTTAGTTAAAAAATAAAGAAAAAATACACATGAAGGTCAGCTTTAGATGGTTAACATATTATAATGTCTCACAGCAACAGTGAGGAATAAATAAATATTCCTTGCAGGAATTTAAGACTCTTCTATTAAGTCTTCTGGCACTGTGAACATGATTACATTCTCTCCCTTGTGTATTTGAATGTTGGTACAAAATTCACTCCTTTCCATATGAACGCCTGCTGTTTGTTTGGTCCAGTGATTAAAAACCCTTCAGAAAGATGAGATGAGGACATTAAGTCTACGATGCTGTAGCTGCACTATCTGAGCCTGTGGTGAAGTACTTCAGCTAGCCAGAACAACCTCAGGGCATCTATGGCCACATATAATATACATATTGAATATTACAATATTATAATATTATAAGTCCATTATAAGTAATACATAATAGTGTACTATAACTCCATAGATCAGAGGAAATGAAAATATTATTGTGAAGTTCACAAATATAATCCATAAAAATGTGTCACACTGAAACGGTCCCATACAAAATAACTGAAAGAGATCATAAAAATTCAAATTCAAATTTACAACAAAGTTCATATAACTGAGTTTATTATTTGTACATAGAAACAAGGAATATATATGTGGCAAACATAATTACAAGCAAGAAAAACTAAACAATTAAACTAAAATGACATGATTGTAAAAACCTCTAAATCTCTAAAAAAAAGTCTAAAATCAGACAGATGACTGTAAATGAGAAACCAATACTGGAGTCAAAGAATTAAGATAATTAAGAAGAAGAAATATGGAGAAAAAATGTAAATAATAATAATGGTGTAATATGAGATGTGCTCAGAGGTGATTATAAAATAATTATAAAATTACTGTAAAATTTAGAGTCAGAGCCACTTCAGCTGAGATCAGTGCTGTTGAGATTCTATATGATGAATGATTTTATATGATGAATGATGAGCGTTTGCAAAGGGTGTGTTTGTTTGGGTGTGTTTTGTGTCTGTTTGCTTATTTCCTCAGAATCTCTTACAGACTTTGCTTCCTGTTTTCTCTCTCCATTTGACTGTGACTGCAGCAGCAGCCCTCTGCTCTGTGCTACCATCACTCACAGTGATGATCAGCTGCTTCATCTGATACAGTGGTGTCCGTACTGCAGCTGCACAGACACCTCAGCACCTTGTCTATGCAGCCTTTCTGCATGAAAAGAAACAGAATCAAGTCCACAAAAGGACAAAGCAGGAACAAGACTGAAACTAAAATGACATAATAGTACAACAATCTGTATCTATATTCATTAACAAACAGGCAGATGATTGTGGGAATGATTATTAGAAAGTAGTTAACAAACAACAGAATCAAAGTTCCTAGAGTTCTCCACTTTTCCTCAGTGGGAACTGAGGTGGCAGCAGGCAGAGCTCTGAAGGTCCGAGCTAAGCAGAAGATGAACAGAGGACCAGGGAGGGCGACATAAATAATTAAACGCAGCAATTCATCTAAGACTATAGCAAGAGGGACGCTGATAATACACAAAGCCCAGACCAGAATGCAGACCAGCACAGAACTCTTAGTTTGTCTGAGGCAGTCCAGCAGTGGGCAGGCGATGAAAAAATATCTGTGAAATAAGAGACATCAGATATTCTCATCTGACTGTAAGGATGCTTCACAGTACAATATTATGTTTAGAGGCTTGCAAATACACACTGAAAGACAGGTAGGTACCTTTCCAGAGCAATGCACATCTTGAAGTAAAGACTGGCCATCACACACGAGACGTAAATAAAAATAAAGATGCTGCTTTCCACTCGTGTGACCCAAACAGTCATTATGCAGATCTGGATTAGATTGGAGATGAGGAGGTTTGTGTAGTAGATGATGGGGACCTGGCTCCTTCGCGTCTGCAGGAAATGCATGTTAAAGTTAAATTACTGCAGTAATAAACATGAAATATATTATTGGTTTAGATTTCATTTGGGCATGGATTTACTTAAAGCAAAATTAGGAACAAGTATGTACGGTAACAGTAACGGTCATTTTTAGCATGTAATCTCTGATCTGCTGCAAAACTAATGTGTAAAAAATGTGAACTTCACTCAGGCAGAGCCAGTTGTGTTGAAAAAAGAAAAATGCATCACATGGATGGCTGGTTGTGCTATTGACATACAAATGAAACACACACACACACACACACACACACACACACACACACACACACACACACACACACACACACACACACACACACACACACACACACACAGGTGCTGGTCATAAAATTAGAATATCATGAAAAAGTTGATTTATTTCAGTAATTCCATTCAAAATATGAAACTTGTATATTATATTCATTCATTACACACAGACTGATATATTTCAAATGTTTATTTCTTTTAATTTTGATGATTATAACTGAAAACTAATAAAAAAAAACAAATTCAGAATCTCAGAAAATTAGAATATTGTGAAAAGGTTCAATATTGAAGACACCTGGTGCCACACTCTAATCAGCTAATTAACTCCAAACACCTGCAAAGGCCTTTAAATGGTCTCTCAGTCTAGTTCTGTAGGCTACACAACCATGGGGAAGACTGCTGACTTGACAGTTGTCCAAAAGACGACCTTTGACACTTTGCACAAGGAGGGCAAGACACAAAGGTCATTGGTAAAGAGGCTGGCTGTTCACAGAGCTCTGTGTCCAAGCACATTAATAGAGAGGTGAAGGGAAGGAAAAGATGTGGTAGAAAAAAGTGTACAACAACAGGGATAACTGCACCCTGGAGAGGATTGTGGAACAAAACCCATTCAAAAGTGTGGGGGAGATTCACAAAGAGTGGACTGCAGCTGGAGTCAGTGCTTCAAGAACCACCACGCACAGACGTATGCAGACATGGGTTTCAGCTGTCGCAGTCCTCGTGTCGAGCCGCTCTTGAACCAGAGACGGCGTCAGAAGCGTCTCGCCTGGACTAAAGACAAAAAGGACTGGACTGCTGCTGAGTGCTCCAAAGTTATGTTCTCTGATCAAAGTCAATGTTGCATTTCCTTTGGAAATCAAGGTCCCAGAGTCTGGAGGAAGAGAGGAGAGGCACAGAATCCACGCTGGCTGAGGTCCAGTGTAAAGTTTCCACAGTCAGTGATGGTTTGGGGTGCCGTGTCATCTGCTGCTGTTGGTCCACTGTGTTTTCTGAGGTCCAAGGTCAATGCAGCCGTCTACCAGGAAGTTTTAGAGCACTTCATGCTTCCTGCTGCTGACCAACTTTATGGAGATGCAGATTTTATTTTCCAACAGGACTTGGCACCTGCACACAGTGCCAAAGCTACCAGTACCTGCTTTAAGGACCATGGTATCCCTGTTCTTCATTGGCCTGACCTTTAACCCCATAGAAAATCTATGGGCTATTGTGAAGAGGAAGATGTGATACGCCAGACTCAACAATTCAGAAGAGCTGAAGGCCACTATCAGAGCAACCTGGGCTCTCATAACACCTGAGCAGAGCCACAGACTGATCGACTCCATGCCACGCCGCATTGCTGCAGTAATCCAGGCAAAAGGAGCCCAACTAAGTACTGAGTGCTGTACATGCTCATACTTTTCATGTTCATACTTTTCAGTTGGCCAACATTTCTAAAAATCCTTTTTTTGTATTGGTCTTAAGTAATGTTCTAATTTTCTGAGATACTGAATTTGGGGTTTTCATTAGTTGTCAGTTATAATCATCAAAATTAAAAGAAAAACATTTGAAATATATCAGTCTGTGTGTAATGAATGAATATAATATACAGGTTTCACTTTTTAAATGGAATTACTGAAATAAATCAACTTTTTCATGATATTCTAATTTTATGACCAGCACCTGTATGTGTGTGTGTGTGTGTGTGTGTGTGTGTGTGTGTGTGTTGGTGTTTAATGTGTATGTCAGTAGCACAACCATACACTTTTTCTTTTTTCAACACAACTGGATCTGCCTGAGTGAAGTTCACATTTTTTACACATTAGTTTTGCAGCAGATCAGAGATTACATGCTAAAAATGACCGTTACTGTTACTGTACATACTTGTTCCTAATTTTGCTTTAAGTAACATCTTTTAAATTATTCAGTAAGCTTCATTAAGTAATTATGAATTTATGTGTCAGCTAATGAATTAATTTTAATGAATTCAAATCATTCCAACCCTACTAGTGTGTTTTTTCTTTTTACTAAATCTTCAAACCATTCACATACTCAAAATTTACATTTACAAAAAATATGTAAATTTATTATTTACTTACCACACAAAACAGACAATAGATGATCAGTATGGTCAAAGGAAGGCAGACACACATGTTGATACACATCATCATTTCAAGGACACGCCGCACCTCTAGATTATATAATGTGAGGAGGTTTGTGGCTATGGATCCAGGCCATCTTCCTGTGTAAAACACTTTACGTGGTATAGCAGGTGGTGGAAAAAGCAGAAAATTATTATTGTTATTATGTAGACATGAAATTGTGGATGAAATTAGTTAAGAAGAAGCAAGTCCTGCTGAACAAAAAAAAAAAAAAAAAAACCCATGAAAGAGCCTGAACCGTGCATTTATGCACAGTTCTAAATAACAGTAGGCACAGAACAATAAGGGCAGTGGGGATATATCATACAATGCAATTTAAAACCAGTTCGATAGCACTTATCTGAAACTCAACTGATTTCAGTCAGATTATTTTGGTTGTATAACAGTCTAAAAATCTGATTAACACTTTTCGGTTAAAATTAATGTCATTAATCAACACACTGACTTTAATGTGAGGTAAAATCTATCCCTTATTACTGGAGTTAATATATTTAATTCCTCATAAAATGTTCCCATAAAATAAAGTAAAATAAATTAAAATCTTCCCACGCACCAAAAATAGTAAAAAGAAAAATACCTACCTGTAGCTTTAATTTCTGTAATCTCATGAAGGCAGGCTTTACTCTGGATATGTTTTATTAGACTCTATTAGCTATGCGTACCTAATGAACTGGATGGATAATATATGCAACTATTTTCTTATTTTGCATTCACCAGGATCGCCTATTGTATTTTACTTTATAGAAAGATGTGAAAACATATTATTGATCTGTCATCAGGTTTCTATTAAATGATTTGAGCAAAATAATACATGCATTTACATCCACTACATTTATACAGAAGCTCAGTGCAAGCACAAAAGAAAAGAAGGTATAATCGTGAGTTCAGCAGCCTGCCTGAAAGTAGTGACGTCTGTTAATTATGAGCTAGTTTTCCTCATAATTATGCTACTCTTTAAATAACTTGTGAGTGTAAAGATCGGCCTTACTTGTTTCAGGACGGCTTCCAGCTGAAACACTGAATAAAATCTGTAATATGATGATTTTGTGTTGAACGGGGAAGTTGTGGCAGGAAACTTGATAAACTCCACCCTGCTGTCCACACTCACTGCAGCACAAACATGAAGTCAGCGACGGTCAGGACACATTTTAACTCAAATGTCCAAGCTGCATCCCTCCAGTTCTGCTGCTTATGTTACTTTGATTCATAGTCATACAAACACAATAAGCTTGAAAGTCAATATTTGGTCTGACCACATTTACTCTTCATCACAGCTGTAGCTCTCTTAGGCAAGTTTTTTTTTGTAATTTCTTCAAGTTGTCCTCAGGAATAGTTCTCCAGGCTTCTTGAAGGACATTCAAAGCTCCTCTTTTGATGTTGGCTTCATACATACTGATGAATATTTCAGCCAGAGGTTTTCAGTTTAGATTCATCACTCCATCAGACCTGTTGCAACTGAGTTTCAGTTGAGTTCTTGTATAATTTAGCGTAGCCCAGCCTTTTCTCCCTGTTTCCCTTCCTTAAGAATGGCTTCTTTACAGCCGTCCTTCCACTGAGACCATTTCTGACGAGGCTTCAGGAAACAGTAGATGAAGGGCCAGATGCACCTCTGAGGACAGACTGTCCTTTTTACAGAAATACTCATTAGAGCAACACTTGTGAATCAATCCACAACTGGAAATAATCCCAGACAAATGCACTATATACACATTTGGCTCACCTGTCCTAAAAAAAAAAAAAAAACCTGCAGTTTGCAGTTTGAAACCATGTTTGTGACTTTATGAGCTCCTTACAGAAATAATCTTCCTGTTTCCACCACATTTAAACCCACAAACAGATGAGATCAGAGGAGCTGAAGAAGCAGCAATTTTTAAAGATTTCTATCTTCAATAAGAACCAGCTGCTTCAGAGACATAAACCAGAGACAGTCTGTGTTTGTTTAGGGTTTAAATGTAGACTGACTCACTGGCAATATTTCCCCCTTTTACACATGCACAACGCATGAGTAATATAGCATCATAATGTCTGGACTGTCAGTGCAATACGTTGTTGTTAAAGACAGCATCTTGTCAATTCGATCTAAGGACATCCTCCTGTTAAAAAACAGGAAACCAGACTGCTGCCTGCAGCTGAAAGTGTTTAGAAAGGGTGGGGGCAGAAATTGATGCACAAAGATGACGTGTCCAATAGGCCCCTGACTCACAATAAATGGAAGCTTTCATTTTGTATTTTTTGTTCAAACTTTTTATCAAAAGTCACTTTACAAAGAGAATTCTTACTGTTTTATAGAATATAACGTCTAAAAGCTTAAGCCATCATTGTCCTTTATTTTTAGACTCAAACACTTCTCCAAATTGTCACCTAAAGTGCAAAAAAATATTTTCTTATGTTTTGCATATTTTAGTACATTTTCCTTTTCCCTCTTTTGATTTCATGACCAGCACTGCTTTGCTGATCCAGTGGCCACTCCTGGTGGTTATCTCCACTGGATGACAACTGAGACACCGTCTGGTTAATTAGCTGGCAGGAAGGCGGTTGGAAGACGGCTGGTGGAAAAAGTTTCAGTTTGATAAAAATACATCACAAACTTGAACCTTGAGGCGACTGTTTATTGTGATTTGGTGCTATATAAATACATTTGAATTGAACTTTGTATTTCCTCAGAAAAACAAAATAGAAACCTTACAGAATTATATCTACTACAACATTTGTGTGTTTTTTTTTTTTTTTACTAGTTATAATGTACTTGAATCTCAAAAATTTCTCATAGCACATTTTGTTGCCTGTTTTTTTTTCTAAATACTTTCACTTGAGTTCAAATGTTTTGCTAATGTTAAACTTAATACTTGCTGAAAAGCATCCATTTAATATTAGAAACCAATATAAAGAGTATACCATCTCCAGGTGGCTGCATCTGGTCAAAGTCCATGCAGTGTGCAGTTCAGTTTGGTTATCAAAGTCACATGACCTCACAGGTTACAGAGTCCAGTGTGCTAAATTAGAAATAAACCAGAGAAATATGATATAATAAACATCTGCGAAGTTATTGCCAAGAAGGTTCAAGCTGTGGACTATTTGCTGTGACCCTTCAATACTAAACACTGTGTAGTTAAAGAGACACATAATCACATAAAACCACCATTCAATTTACTGCTCTATGCTGCAGTCTTGTGGCCGAATATTTTAGTCAGTACAAGCAGTGATGACAGTAATGAGTTAATTAGTAACGCGTTACTCTAATCTGACTACTTTTTTCCGGTAATGAGTAATCTAACGCGTTACTATTTGCAGTCCAGTAATCAGATTAAAGTTACTTATCAAAGTCACTGTGTTACTATTTTTGTCATTTTCCTCAGTACAAAGATATATTTTTGATTTCTTCTTGCCTCTCGGGGAGTGACGTCTGGCCGACGCGACAATTAAGCCACATTTTCAGCACGAGGCCAATAACAGCACAGTGACACAAACGTAAACAATGGAGGGAGGAGAGAGATGCACGTTTTCTAGCTGAAATACAGGAACTACTGTGAGTTTGTGTCAGCTAAAGATGACAATATCAAGGCTAGTTGTGCACTCTGTGGTGGTGACAGAGTGCTATCTAGCTTCAAAAACACTACGTTAGATTTGCAGAAACATCTGGAGTCATGGCGCAGTCACACTTACAGAGCGAGTCCCACTAGGTGGTGAAGCAGAGCTGCGGCTAATGCAGGAGGCCCCCCAGCACCCAAACAACAAAAGCTGGACTTCGGTACAAAACCAGTAAGTGGGGGGAGAGCTGAAGAAGCTGGTCGGACAGTATGTAGCAGAGGAAATGCTTCCCTTAAACACCCTCGTTTCGTGGCTGTCATTTTTATGTTGAGGCTGCCGGTGTTGTGCCAATAGATGATCGTCTGCCATAACGCGATTTTCGGTATGTGCCAGAAAGTGATTGCCTGTATTCAAACAGCTGTAAATTACTTGTAATCTGTGGAACGTGTGTCAAACATATCTCTCATGAATGATATCAGGTCATTTTGAGCGAGAAACAGCATTTCTATATCACAAGGTAGACGCTGCAGTCAGTTTTTGGCAAAATGACTTTTACATGTATATGTTCGGGGTTTTTTTTTGTTTTTTATCAAGGTAAAAACTGTCATTGACATTAAAAATGTCTTTTAAAACAGAAATCTGGCTCAGAAGGCTGCAGAAATCACAACAAATATAACATCACAGATCTATAAAGATATTTGAAGTGGCCAAAAAGCACTGGATTGATTATAATGTAGGTACAATAACACAGACTCCTAAAGATTGTTGAAAAACAGGTTATTTCTTCATTTTGTATATAAGCCCTTCATAAATCATGTTGACTGCGCTCTATTTACCAATATAAGCAAAGACATTAACATAAATGCACAAAGAAACATCGGAACCACTTTATGGCAGTCGATCACCGGCCTGACCTGACCTCCAAAGTAAAACCATGGGTCACAAGTGTTTATTGATGATGTGACTGCTGATAGAAGTAGCAAGATGAATTCTGAAGTGTAAGGGCTATGCTCTTTGCACAGGCTCAGCAAATACTGCAAAACTGATCGGTGTTTCACAATGAGAATGAAGAACCAAAGCATACAGCAAAACAGTTTACAGTAAACAGTACAGCAATGTCATGGTCCGGGGTCCCTTTGACCCTGTGTGTGTTTGTTTTGGCTTTATTTTGTCTGTTCTGGGGTTTTTCTTTTCTTGTGGGGTTTGGTCATGTTTTGATTTCCTTGTGTTTCCCAGTGTTCAGTGTCAGGTCTGCGTCTCTGTTCCCTTGAGTCACTTCCTGTTTTATTCTGACAGTCTCGTGTTCCCTGTGCTTTGCGTTTAGTTTTGCTTCCCGTGTTTCATTAGGTTCATTTGGTTCACCTGTTGTTCCCTGTTGTTTTCACTTGCCCTAATTATCTTGTGTGTATTTAAGCCCTCAGTTTTCTTCTGTTCTTTGTTGCGTTGTTGTCAGTGTTTCCCCTTCGTAGCTGTGTGTTTCACAGTTTAGTTTTGTTTTTCTATTTTCTCCCAGGCTTTGTGTTTATTTCTGCCATGGTTGAGATTGGCAGCACGGTGGCGCAGTGGTTAGCACTGCTGCCTCACAGTTAGAATAACATCTGGAAGGCCTGGGTTCGATTCCACCTTGTCCCAGGCCTCTCCCTCTCTCTGTGTGGAGTTTGCATGTTCTCCCCGTGCTTGCGTGGGTTTCCTCCGGGTACTCCGGTTTCCTCCCACATTCCAAAGACATGCACTTACTGGGGTTAGGTTAATTGGCTAATCTAAATTGCCCATAGGTGTGACTGACCGTGTGAGTGTGAAAGGTTTTCTGTAACTCTGTGTTGGCCCTGCAACAGGCTGGCGACCTGTTCAGGGTGTACCCTGCCTCTTGCCCTATGACAGCTGGGATAGGCTCCAGCCCCCCCGCGACCCTGAACAGGATGTGCGGAAGCGAATGGATGGATGGTTGAGATTTTGTGTTTTTAAAATATCTAAGTCACCTGCAAATAAAGCAGTTTTAAGTTCAGTCCTGTCTTCCACGTCCACCCCACCCAGCACACAGCCCAGGCCTTGTGACAAGTAAACAATTATTTTTGCACTTTACTGTGTATAAAAGCAGTTTAAAGTCTGCACTTCAATCACATAATGATTGATTTCAAATCCACTGTGGTGGTGTGCAGAGGCAACAATGCAAACATTTTGTCTTTGTCCAACAAATGATCAACGTAACCAAACTACTATGTCACAATGTTATCAGTAATACATAATACTGTATCATAGTACATAAACAAAATTAATATAGATTGCTGAGGCCAACATGATTACAACCAAGAAAAAAGTAAACTACAGAAATGTAAATAAAAACTATTAAAAGAAAGTAAGGACTTGTTTGGATGATGTCCTACTGCAACATTATTTGTAGCCGATGCGATTTGCTCAGTATTTCTGAATCCCGCGAATCATTTACTCTCTCTGTGCTCCCATCATTCACACTGATGATTAGCTGCTGACATCTGCAGCAGCACAGAAACGCCACCAGCTTGTTAAAGGGCCAGTTCACCATAAAACACAACCAGGTCCAGATAAGGACTAAGCAAAAACCAGATCAGAATGATTTCCTTTTCCTCAGTGGGAACTGAGGTGGTACACAGGTCGGGAGGAGGGAATAAATAATGATGTGTGAAAATTAATATCACAAGACTATGGTAAGAGTGGCACTGGCAATACAAAAGGCCCAGACCAGAACAGAGAGCAACAGAGAAGCCTTAGTTTGTCTGATCCAGTCCAGCAGTGCACTGGTGATGAAAAAATGCCTGCAACACAAGACAGACAAATATTATGATTATCACAGTACAGAATGATATATTTCTGACTGTAAAGCTGCTTCACGGTGTAATATAACGTTCAAACAGTATGGGAGGCTTGGGACATAACCTAAGTAGAAAATGTGTTTGTGTGGAACCCTGTATAACAGCAACACAAACACATTTTGCTTGTTGGAATCTGCACACAACATGACCGCTGCATGTAGGGGAGATGCAGGCATGTGAGGCCTCCCTAACAGAGCTAGTCCTGGTTTCCATCGTGGTGCCTCCGTCTCCAACCGCGATGTGGCTTGTTTGTCCAGTCTGTTACCTCTATCTTGTTGAACTGTGTGGGACCTGTATGGGATAACTGATGGGGCTGAAGAATATAACGTGACACTCTCAGACTTTGTATAAGACAGATCTGCCTTGTTTGTCTCTTTGAATGTCTCTTTGAATTCCTCGCTGCACGGCTGCGTTCAATGAGGAATTCCTTCCTGCAAGAATACATTTTCAAAAGACGACTCCAGTAGTAGATTTCTTTTTATTAAATACACTAAAATTTCTACAACAGGTGTTAGCCCATGAAACATTTTTGAGGATGTTAAGTAAACTTCCTTGCCGTCACTGTATTTTGGGTTATGGAAGTATTTTCTAGTGTTACTTGAGTCATAAGCATGTCATAATTCATCTTTAAGCCAGATGTCACTATCACACACTCCTGTTTTTTCTATTCTAGTTGTAGGTTTCCACAGTGGAGTTTGGCTTGAAACTCTCAATAATCCCCTTGTTATCATCCACATCAATAAAAACAAGAAATCCACAAACCATTTAGTGCATTAAGCATCCATCATATTCAAAGCACATAAACAATGGAAGAAGGTCAAAAAACCACGTCTCCACTCTCTGCACTTTATTTTCTTATTTTATGTATGTACAATATTTATTTAATAACAGTTTTTTTTTCCAGAGTTTTTCCATAAACCAAATTATATCACGTGCAAAAACAAAAGAAAGGGGGAAAAAACAAAACCACAACATAAATGACTTCTCAGCCATAGTTTCCTTGCAGAGGTGTATATTTAAGGCTTCTTGCAAAACAGGCACCATCACCACAATTTGTTATTTCATCATTATGTTATATGGCGCATCAGCTGCCAGTCAGACTGGGTTCTTATCATATTGCAATTTCCCACATCAACAGTGCCGAACATTGAGCTAGCTTTATTTACATTACTTTATTAAACTTGATATACAGTTATGTAGCACAACCAAAGAACAAACATGGCTAAATATTACAAAATGCAGATTGCAAATTATAATTTTAATTGTAAAATACTTTATAAAAACTCACAATTAAGGAAATACAATCTTATTGTCTACAGAAAAAGAAAATGTGTGTATATGCATCTTAAAGGTTTCATACAGAAAAAGACTTATTAAGGAGTTTTTTCTGTGATTAACATCTGAACATCTGATTTTAAAATCATTTGTAAATTTGCATTGACAGTATTTGAATACTCAACAGAACAATACTTCCTGAGACTCACAGTGGGTGCAAATTGACTGGAAACAGTTTCTCTTTAGTTTCTGATACCCTGGACTCATTATTCTTTTAATTAATTTCAGTTTCGCAATATTATTACATGATGGGATCTCTCTTGACTTTCTCAGTCTTGTTTGTCCCTATGTATCATGTTTGAGTTTCTTGTGTCTGTGGTTAGTGGGTATCTTTTGATTTGTTTCCTGTTTCGGTTTTCTCTGGTGTCTTGCTTTAGGTTTTACTTCCTGTCTGATTGTCATTATTACTTTTAATTGTATCTCATTTCCATCCTATTTCCAATTCCCAATTATTCCTCGGTGTGTGTATATTCAGTAATTCTCTTCACATTAATATTTTCAGCAGGTCTGTGCAGCTGCTCTGGGTCCTATTCCAGGGAGTGAACCATCAGGGCAGGCTGATATCAGCCTAATCTGCTACATATATTGTATCAAACTGTGTTTGACCTGTGTAGGATAACTGGACTGGGCTGTTACTATCTGGGTAACTAATATAAATATATATATATAAATGTATATATATATATATATATATATATATAAATGTATAGATCAAAATGGAGGCTCTGCTCTTTATTAACTCATTGCCGTGGTGAATCGTGATATCAGAGCTCTGTTGATGATGACTTTCTTTCTACCCATGCATGTGCTTAACTCAGAGCGAACATACTGAGAGCTGATTGACTTAACTCTGTTCAGTCTTTATGGAACAGTCTGTTGAAGATGTGTCGAAAGGCTTCTTTGGATGACTGAGAACCTACACAGATTTGTGGAACAGGAAACTCTGAGTTGCAGATCTCAGAGTGAATTAACTTTGAGCTTATTTTTAAATTCAGACTTTGTTGAAGATTCCTGGAATAGAGCCCTGGTGTGTTCTTTGTTTTTCCCTTTTTCTGTGATGATTTTAGATACCTGTTTGTTCCTATTTTGGACTTTGTATTCAGCACAATTATAGGTTAACCTTTTTGTTATTTTTGACTGCAGGAATCTTTCATCTGGGTCTCTTTACTCTGAAAATCTTAAAATCTCTGTAATTCTCTGATCTACTGCTCCCCATTTTCTGTCTCTCCCTCTATTAAAATCACCCAGGCTCTCTGTGGTATGATCAGTCACACTAATCTGCTGCAACATCTACTACTGTATTGTCCGTTGTGCAGCAACTTGTCACTGGGCCCTTTACACAAGAACAAACAAAAAGAAACAAAAACAGGTCGACAAATGGATTCAGTAGAAACAATATGGAAATGATTTCCATATAATGACAACTTGACATAACACAGATGATCGTGGGAAGGATCATTAGAAAGTAATTAAGCAGCAGCAGAACCAAAGTTCCTACAACTCTTTGTTTTTCCTCACGAGGCACTGAGGTGGCAGCAGGCAGAGCTTTGAGGGTCCCAGCTAGACAGAAGATGAACAGGGGGGCAGGGAGGAGGCCATAAATAAATAGTCGTAAAGTTTCTTGTAAGACTATGGCAAGAGGGACACTAACAATACAAAGGACCCAGACCACCACACAGACCAGCACAGAACCCTTAGTTTGTCTGCAGTCCCACAGGGGGTAGGCAATGAAAAAATACCTGCAACACAAGACCAACAGATATTCTGATTATCACAGTACAGAATAGTATTTTTCTGCAATATAATATTCAGATAGGTACCTTTCCAAAGCAATGCACATCTTGAAGTAAAGACTGGCCATCACACCAAAGAAGGAAATAATGATACAGATTATGATGACTTCATGGCTATTCCATTTTGCCACCAAAGTTGCTAACATGATGAGCTGGATTAGATTGGAGATGAGGACGTTTGTGTAATAGATGACAGGAACATGCTTTCTTCGCACCTGCAGAAAGTATTAATTAAACTCACATTAATAACATACAAAAAGAAGACATATCTGAAAACTATATATTCATACATATATATGAAGTTTGGTCTGAAGCTGATCTGAGGCAATCTTGTGAACACTGGACAAACTTCGTGACCTGTGAAAATTTTTTGAGGGGTTTCCATAAAATTCAATATGGCGGAAAATTCAGTATGGTGGAAATATTACATTATAGGGTGTGATGAACCCGGCTAGATCCAAAGATACCTCGATTTCCAAAATCGGCCACAAGGATCACAAGTTAAGGTCGATAAAATGATAATAACACACTTCCTGAGGAAGAGTACCAAATTTCACAACTTTGACCTGATGGTTCTAGATGCTGCCATAGACTTCCATTGGAGAGGAAAAAAGTTGAAATAATAATAATAAGAAAACCTACAATCATTATGGGTTCCTGCAGGATTGCTGAGATTAATCTTATTCTAATCTTAACCTCTTGTCTCTGCTTGGCCCCTAATTAGCCATGCGATGTGGTGTAAAGAGCTCTCTGGTTAGAGCAGTGGTTCTCATACTTTTTCTGTCATGCCCCACTTTGCTGGATGAAATCACTTTTGATGTCCCACGCAAAGCGAGGTCAGCAGACGGTGGAGAGTTTTGCTAGTCGCTGTGCTAACGTAGCTGCTAATACTTTCCTGTCCTGCCATGAGAATTAATCATTTGTTCCACGTGACCTTTCACCCAGGTTGTTCGCACCCCACATGTCATGACCCTATACCCCTATATCCATATCTCTGCTCCATGTGTCATTGGTGCTCTATTCACAAGTTGCTATATTCACCAATCTGTCTCCACCCTGATGTTATTCTTTGGTCGAGCTCTTTTCTAATTTCATTTCCTGGTGTTAGCAGTCCTCTCAAGTACTTTTAATGACTGACTGACTCGCTTTAGCCACCCACACCTTTTTCAACAAACAACACTCAAAACAAGTCCATACTTGTCTGCAGTTCTCAAAAGCTGGTCTTTAGGACAACAATCCAGAAAGCCTTCACATGGTACAGTAATAAATTCATCTATACTGCCACAATTCAGTCTAAGGCCCATAAATTGATAAAACAAAACCAATAAACAGCATTGCCCCGGGTCAACTAGTGCATTAAAAACATGTCCCTGAACTAAAGTGGAACCCACACACATACACAAGCTGCAGGTCCAAAAAGCTCACCAAATCGAGACAATTCAAATTAATCCTTTAACACTGAACGTGCTGTATTTCAAATACCTCACAGTTCACAGACTTCCAGCAACAATTACCGTAATAACCCTGATTTCTCAACTATGACACTCCCATAATCCCCTCTCCATAGTTGAAAGAGATGTAAATAGACTCTTTAAAACATGTCACATGCTAGCCTGCTTCAAGGCCTCCACCATCATTCCTGTCCCCAAAAAACAAAAATCATGAGACTTAATGACTCCAGATCTATTGTTCTAACCTCAGTGGTCATGAAGACATTCGAACACCTTTTACTGTCCAATTAAAAATCATTCACTTACCTCCTTCTGGACCCCCTAGTTAGTTAGTTTATATCCCTGTTGTGTGTATTTATATTTAGTGCCTGAGCACAAAATGTGCAAAGGTGCTATTGTATTCATTCCATTTCTTATTTATTTATTTTTAGGACAAATGAATCAGCTTTTGGGGGCCTAAACATGCTCAAAAACTCATGAAATTTTACCCACGTGTCAAGTCTGGTGAAGATTTATGTATTTTATTAGTTTTGGGAACAGGTGTTTCAAAATGGCTCAATAGCGCCACCAATAAAGATGCAAAAGACGAGTCCCACCGCTGTTTCACATACATGTATGAAATTTAGTAGACGCATGTAACATGTCAAAATATCCTTGTGGAGCCCTCTGGATCAGACTTCTCATGTATTTATGATTGTTTAAATAGCTGCACTCTATCTTGTTCACATACTAACAGACATAAAGTACTTTGAGAGCTTATTTACGTACCATTCGACACACACAGCAGCTGACCAGTAGAGTCAAAGGAAGACACGCACAGATGTCAATCCACATCATCGTGTCGACAGGCCTCATCTCTAGCTGACGTTCAGTGATGACGCTGCTGGGAAAGAATTCTTCACTCTTTTCTTTGAGGGAAAAAAATAGTTGTTTGGAAGAGCAGGTGGAGGAAAAGGCAGCAGAATAGTATTTTTTTCTAACTTGGACATAACATTGTGTATAAAAGAATAGAAAAGAAGCACACACACACAAAAGTCTAAGAATATTAAAGAAGCCAAACTATGTTTGAAGTGATCTGGACTAATGTGTCTGAAGCAGGGTTATTATAGTTAACGAAAACGAACGAAATTACAAAAACTGAAATTGAAAAAACATTGTCGTTAACTGAAATAAATAAAAACTATGATTAAAAGGAAAAAACGATAACTAATTAAAACTGAATTGTGAGTTTACAAAACTAACTAAAACTAACTGAAATTATCGATAAACTGACTTTCATTTACTTGTTGTTGTTTTTTTAAGCCTTGTGGATTGATATGAAATCATTTTTTCCGCTCTCCGAGTTTAAGCTGGGAGCGCCATAGGACAACTGTGTGAGTGCGCATGTGCGCTCGCTCACCGCGCTGGTCCGCAAAGTAATGGCTGCGGTCTGCCGAGAAAGCGGCAGAGTCCCGTATGGAGGTTCTTTGAGTACAAGAGCACAGATAGAATCGAAAGTCTTGTTGTGGATGATGAAAAATGTGCGGAACACTTCTCAGTCAGGAAAAACCAGCAACATCAAAGTCCACCTGAGAAGCGCACAGCGGCTACAGAAACCGCTCTGATCCTACCAGGTAACCTGGCCTGCGCCTCTGGAGAAACGGGGCTACTTGTCGGGTCCATGCAGCCCAGAACGTTGTGACTAAACTGTTTAGTCTTTGTGCGTTTCCGGCTACTTTATCAGTGAGAGAATAACAATCAGGAATAATAATCAAAGCATCAATATAAGGACTCACAACTGTCAGCAAATTCCTGGTAGGAGACTGTTGAAACTATCAGGATGGACGTGAAGGAATGAAGAAGGTGAAAAAAAAAACAGGGACAAATATGTTTGCAGCCAAAAAACTGAGCACAAAGAGCGAGGACCAAAAAAAGTCCCAGCTGGCACCGCAGGACACGACCACAAGGTAATTAACACACACAACACACACAGCTACACAAGCATAAATGTGGACATGAGGTCGGACACTTCTGTAGGTTGTGTACAGAGGCTGCAAAGACCCTGCAAGTCTAATCAGCGAGCATCTAACCAAGCTAACAGAAGCAGCTTCGGGTGGTGGAGAACATCAGGATGCAGCTGGATTTGACCTTTGACTCCTTCAAAGAGTTTGTTTTTGTCAAACACCACATGTAGCTGTTGTTAATCTACTGCACTGATGCTGAACTTTATTGTGGAGTTTATTGTAGAATTTATTGAGTTTGGGAGTTCATGTTTTTCTTTGTTTCTCCCTGTTGATGTTCATGTGTGTCCTTAATATTACACATTTAGCATGTCTTGTGAACAGTTGGTTGTTGAATATATTTCTTTAAACAGTATCTTTTGTTGAGTTTTTATTACACAATAGTCACTTTTGCGCCTTGAATCTTGCACCTGATTAGGTATGAAAATACTAAAACTAATACTGAAACTAACTGAAACTAACTAAAACTAAGCATGAAACCAAAAATAAAAACTAATAAAAATGAGAAAAACCACTCTGAAAACTAATTAAAACTAACTGAATTAGAGAAAAAAAAGTAAAAACTAACTAAAACTAAACTATAATGTAAAATCCAAAACTATTATAACCCTGGTCTGAAGTAAAGATAACTGAAATGGTTTGTTTAACCAAAGTGACAAAATCAGCTGTTATGTGCTGTGAGTTAAAGCCAGTTTAATACACCTTAAATAATTCAAAATTTTATGATTGAGCTCAGATTTACTTGTTGCTCAGTAGCCTCAGTAATCTAGAATAGAATCAGGTGACCCTGAACCGTCCTTTAGTTATGCTGCTACAGGCCTGGGCGGCTGGGGGGTTCCCATGATGCACTGAGTGTTTCTTTTCATTCACCTATTTGTACTCTGTTTATACCCCACTCTGCATTTAATCATTAGTTATTATTCTCTGTCTCTCCCCCCCAGCAGATGACTGCCCCTCCCTGTTAAAAGGGAGTTTTTCCTTCCCACTGTCACCAAGTTCTGCTCATAGGGGGTCGTTTGGACTGTTGGATTTTCTCTGTATTATTGTAGGGTCTTTACCCACAATACAAAGTGCCTTGAGGCGACTGTTTGTTGTAATTTGATGTGATATAAATAAAATTGATTTGAATAGTCCAAGTGTTTTAATAGAAATATATTTCAAGTGAACAAACAGTACAAAGCTGACTTTGATGTGATCTCACATTTACCTTACAAGTAAGCTTTCATATATTTTGATGCGTGAATGTCAGTAGAGCCTCCGTGTTTTATGATTTAGAAATTCCTTCTACAGACACACTTCTCTGTGTCACGGTCCCTGGGTTTTGGACCCAGAGTTTTGAGTTATCTTTTTATGATTCCTAGTTAGTTTCTTTACATTTATATTTCTGGGTTGTTGTCTGGTACTGTTCATGGTTTCAGTCTTGCTTAATTATTCACAGCTGTCTCCACCTGTTCCTGATCCTCTCATTATTCTCTCTTTATATTTAAGCCTTCATAAAGGCAGGATTGCCTCTGGAAGAATTGTATTAGACTGTATTGATTAAGTATGCCTAATAAAATGGTAACAGACAGTTTTAGACAGCTGCACTATATTCACCAGAATCAAACACACATTTACTACTTTGTAGCAAAGACGTGAAAACAAATGACTGATCTGTCATCGTGTCTGTCAAGTCAGCTGATCAGAATCATACCAAAACACACATTTAAATTCACTGCATGTATACAGAAGCACACTGCAAGCACACAAGAACACAGCATCATGACTTTACATGAATAACTGTAAACATCTGCCTTACTTATCTCAGGACTGCTTCCACCTGAACTAGTCAGTAAAATCTGCAATGAGGTATTTTTAGAGTCTATCATGAACAAAGAAGTTGTCGTAACCTACTTTACACCCCAGCCCCCACTCACAGGCATTCACAGTCCAGCATCACTGGAGTAAAGAAAATAAAATATTCAGGTCAAAGAATCTTAATTCAGTGCATTTCAATTTAATTTTATTTCTATAACACCAAATAACAACAACAGAGACTCGAGACCCTTTATAGTGTAATGGTAAAGATCCTACAATAATACAGAGAAAACCTCAACAATCAGATGACTGCCGTCACCAGCTGGGCTGCCATCCTTAGTTCAACCAAGGATCAAAAAATTCTTATTTAAGGAAGTTCTTTGTAGTAGACCTGTGATATTACATTATCTGCCATCAGGTTTCTATCAATTAATCCAGGGATAGTTGAGTGCAGTTAATGCATTGCCAATAGACACATCTACATTCTCTGCATTTATACAAAAGCTCACTGCAGGAAAAAAAAAACCCATCAGACTTTACTAGGTTATGATTATAAGGCAAGGTCCTAGTGAATATGCTATTTTTCAAGTAGAAATAATGTGAATAGGTGTAAATATTGACCTTACTTGCCTGAGAATTGCTTGCAGAGGGACTAGTTGGTCAATATGATGTTTTTTAGTTTTTGGGTTGAGGAAGTTGTGGTAGCCTATTTGACACCCCATCCTCCACTCAGACAGATACAGAAGAGGACTATTTTTAATTTTAGAGTGTAACTTACTTCTGTTGAGTTTAAAACTACATTCCAGTGCAACCTTCTTCAGCAGGCCTTTCACTGCAACAGTGAATTAACTTCACTGCTGTGTTTTAGGAGTAAACAACTGACTGACTATTAGCAACAGAATCTGTAAAATAAATCAAAGAGCATAAGTGTTAAAACTGCAACAGATAAATTTGAACTCCAAGCTTCTGCACAGTAAATACAGAGTCTAAGCTGCAGCCATCCTGATCTGCTGCTTGTGTCACTTTGCTTCACACTCATTTAACTAAGAGGTCGAACAAATCCTCTCTCAGACTGGCAGCAGATCTCTGTGTAACATTTTATCATAAATTGCGACGTGAAATTCTCAAGCTACACAGTCTTTTACTTAGAATATCCATCCAAGTTCCCCTTTAGAGGGAAGGTAATTTCCACTCAACTGTATTTCTACGAAATAATACCACAAATAAAATACCACAAGTAAATTTTGCCTTTAGTGGTTGTTAACCTCACTGAGTAATCTTTTTCTGAGAAGAAGATGGAGGGAGTAGAGATCTACACTTCAATGAGGAGAGATCATTTGGAAAAGTTGAACATTATTTATTGATATGCAGAATTCAATTAATCTATTTGGTGGTTAGACTCCGATGGCCCATCGAATCAGAACGGAATCCCAGTGATGACAGAAAGACGCTCCTGTCCACCTTGTGTTGGTAATGTTTCAGTTCTGCAATACAAATAGTAAAATACTGTAAATACTGTTTAGAAATACATTTCACAAATACTTGAAACATACTTTATTTTTACAGTCTTACAGAACAGTCCACAGGCAATACTGTACTACTGTACTCAAAGAGTACTGTATTGATACGCAGTACTGCAGTTTTCTAGTGAGAATAGATTTCTTACCTATTCTCATTTCGGAAAGTCTGGATGATGAATGCTACAGTGTACCTGCTCAAATATGGCTGTACTCTTTGCCCAGCTTCCCTCATTGTTAGACCATGGTTGACCCAATGGTCATCCAAAGTGGCTCGGATCTTATCAGAGATTACGGTCCTTGGCCTTCCTTGTCCTGGTCCTCCATGTCCTCCTCCTTTTACTCTCACTCCTCTGGCTCCGGCTCTGCCTCTGTTTCCAATGTTGGCATCCATTGCTCCAAAACGGAAGAGCTCACCTGTTGCCCTTTTAGGCTAAAAGGGAGTCGGCTGAGGCAAAAGTCCAGGATACTATGGAGCTTTCCAGCTGTCCTCGACTGAACAGTTTCTGATAAGAGGTGGAATAATGTCCATCAGTAGCCAGGTCACTTCGCTAGGATACCAGCTCACACAGGTCACAAGAGACAGGATAGGCGGGGCGAAGAGCATCTGTTTACATAACTCCAGGAGAATGAGATTTCCCAGCTGTCTCAAGGCCAGGTAGGGGAGGCCAAATTCCCAGTAAGTACAGCTGTTTTGGTACAGGCTGTTACTGATAACTTTGACAGCCTTAACAGTCTTGCTGGGCACTCTCAATGGCGAAAACTCCAATAATCCAAATTTCATGGTTCCATTCTCGCCGCCGCACAGGAACAGACATTTCTCCACAAGTCTGAGTTCGTACTGCTCTGCATGTACCCCACTTCCAACTTCCGCGGTAAATCAGGTATCCCCCACGTCCAATCAGAGCGATCCTGTTATCCATGATCCATACCGAGTTGTTCCACTCAGATGGTTCTCCTTTTCCCAGTCTCCTCGTGGGGAAAATTTTGATTGATGCATTGAGAGACCAGCTGACCAGATCCTGCCTCTTCGTGTGTGTGTCTGTCCCTTGTAGATGCACATGTACCACTTGAACACTAAACTGACTTTTATCCTGCCCAGTTGGTCTGGTCACATCACTGGACACGTGGATTCAATTGTGAGTTGCTGTTAGTCCGTGGGCCAGACCACTTTTTGGTCCATCTCGGGGTGGCAAAACTTAACCATAAGCTTTGAAAAGTTACATGTCTGTAGATGATATTTTGGTATGATAGCCCTTCCCAAGTGGTAGCTTAGTCACAGTTACCTGCTTAACAACCCCTCAAGAAAAATTTTGTTTTTTGACACTGTGCATATGGTTTAGGCTCATGGTACAGACATTTATCAGAGGTCTAGAATATACTGTTTGGTATCATTTTAAGGGGACCCTTGTGGCTTTCATTTGAGCCAGGTTTTAGATCTCTCTGACCAACACAGAGGTTAGTAGAGCTCTTTAAACCACAAATAATTCAAATTTCCCCATAATTTTCACCTAAACAAAGTAATTTCTTTTAGTCCTGTGGCATCCAGGGACATCAGGGACACAAGAGTCAACCACTGCAATATTCACAGGACTCTAAGGGTTCAGAAAATGTATAATATACCTACACTGTTTCTTTGTTGGAGGTGATCGTGAGCCATACTTACATTGTGAGCATACAGGTTTAGGCCAGAACGTTAATGGTTTTGAGGGGTGTGTGTGTGTGTGTATGTGTGTGTGTGTGTGAGTCTAGCTTGTTCATTATATAAAAATTAATTAGCAATGGTAGAAATTTAAACTTGCATACATTTTAACAGTATAAACAGGCCTATTTAACAGGTTTTGTGTTTTTTTTCCATCCTGGGTTACTATTATGTAGCTAGAAACACACGTGGCTCTGTGGAAGAAGACGCATGAAGTCTCATGTGTTTTACTGAAACATGATTGAATCCAAACAACTCAGACTCTAATGTAGATCTACCTGGTTTCATCCTCATACGGTCAGAGATGCTAAAGCTAGTAGTAAGAAAAGGTGAGGGTCAGTCTGGCTTTATTCATGAATCAGAGGTGGTGTGCTCCTGCACATATCATGTTTTTATTAGGGGTGGGACTCGATTAAAAAAATTAATCTAATTAATTAGTAGCTTTGTAATTAATTAATTGAAATTAATCGCATTTTAATCGCATTTGAATATTTAACATGATAAATATTAATTTAAGTTTGGTTGATGAATGAATCAATATACATAAGCTTAAACTTCAAAATTTTGCTTATTTTCCCACCAGTCTACTACACAGACCAACGAAGGGTGGAAGTGCTCCTGTGATAAGCAAACTCCTGAAATTAAAGTTAAGCATCATAACTGGATAGTTTTATTCAACATTAATGTCTCACTTAATATAGTTGGAAATTAATCATTCGCTCAGCTGTATTCCTTGATGTTGAAATGTGTCATGCTTGTTTTAACAGCTTATTTTGAATTTAAGATTAAAATTAAACCACAAAAAAAGGAAAAAATTCGTTCTCTGTTTAACCAGCTGCTTTTACACAGTTGTGCTTTGCACTCACGATGCTAGGCGACATGCAGAGGTGAGGGCAGGCGACACTGACATGAAGGCTAGCCGCTCGCTTCCGGCCTTTGCGGTCTTCCTGGGCTGCAAAGGTCTACGTGGGCCGGGTCCTTCGAAGGATGCGGCCCCTGAATTTTTGACATCGTGCGTCGATATAATCTGTATGCCGGGAACTCGTGCACTGAGAAATGTTCCGGTGCAAAGTGCCATTAAAATGCGTTAATTTTAATTAGTTAATTTCCCCGTAATTAATTAATCGAAATTAACGTGTTAAAGTCCCACCCCTAGTTTATATATATATATATATATTTATAATATAAGATTCTGCACCAGTACACAGTACCTGGAAGAGTGGGAGTGGTTGTCTGCTGTAAAGCCGTCATTCAGAACCGCTAGCAATAAGCAGTCTAAAACACGACTTAATCAGTTAATAAATAGCTTTTTTTTTTTTCGTGTTCGTGCTATGCTGGACCCTCAATTCTTTAGCTTCTCTTCCCTCGGAGCTCGAGGCTTTCGTCAATGGCCAGCCTTCAAAACGTTCACCGCTATGTTTAATGTCTGTCTCCTTGTTACAAAATATTCCAATTAAAAGCAAAGAGAGATTAACTAATTGTGTTTCATGTTATTCTTCTCAAATTCAACAGCACAGCTCAAAAACACTGCTTATGACCGGAGATTTCATTTACGCTACACGAGAGCACATTTACCACAAAACACAGTGGCTGCCAAGGGGATTGGTGCATTTGATTTAATGGACTGCATCATTTTACACAGGTGGTCCACAGACGTTAAAAACCTTTGCTTCCATTGGGACAGGATGAACAATAAATCGCTTACCATCTACAGACTTTTAAATACAAACCACGAAAACAACTGAACTGTCACTACATTTTATGATCTTATTAGTAGGTTCTCCCATTTCCCCTCTCCTCCCCTGGTCTTTGTGACATTAACTCACCGGCATTAAAATGGCGTTTAGAATTATGGAATATATTTTATTGAAATATTCAAATTGATTTTTTTCTATTGCTGATTGTTGTTCCATTGATAAGTGTTGTGTGAGAAGATCTAGCTATTGTGATGCACTGAGCTTTTTCCTGTTTTTCCAGTTAAGCAGTATTGTTTTCTTGGTGATAGTCGGGGCCACAAGGAGCGGTGTTTGGGTCTGTTTGAAGCTCATGTTCAGTTCTTCTAGATTGCCAAGTAAGCAGACAGAAGGTGATAAAGGGATGCTGTGGCCAAAGGTTTGAGAAAGTTTGGTGATTATTTCTTTCCAGAAGTTTTGTTTGCGTGAAGGTGGTCATCAGTTGTGTTAAGTGTACAGTATGTGCAAACATCCCAGTTCCTTAACAACTGAGAAAATATATTCCACGTTGTCAAGTGCTTCTAATTTCTGCCTTATACAGGTAGGCAACAGTAAAGTAAATATATATATATATATATATATATATATATATATATATATATATATATATATATATATATATATATATCAGAGGCGATTGCTCTAAGACTGCAAGGGAAGCTCAGCTTCCCCTAAAATGTCAAAAAAAAAATAAGTGATCAAACATAAACTGTTGTGTGTACATGTCATTGACTAAATATTCGCTACAACGCGCTCAACTTTTGTTCAGAATCAGCTTCTTATCACTGGTAACGACGCGGCTTTCCTCTCACTCATTCCCGCAGCTTCCCAGTGCTTTAAACAGTGCGGACGCTGAGCGTCTACAGAGTTCAATAGCGAAGCAAAGAGTGCAGCGAAACGAGACGAGTCATTGGATAAATGCTGGGCTTTGTCCCGCCCATCGGACGCTCAGCGTCTCTGGGGGTCTATGGGGCAGTGGGCTGGCCTCGGCTGGCCGGGACGCTCAGCTTCTGCATGATGATTGGATGATCTGTCTGAGTCTGAATCCCTTTTTGATTGACAGCGAAATGAGCGAATCAGCGATCTTTTGGTGTAAACATCCGTGGGAGCATTTTTAAATTTTCATTCTGTTCTGAGTTGAACCGGAGACTTTCCTAATCCTCTTAGCGGCATTTTCTTTGTTAAAAACGACTAGAGACAAATCGTGCTTCTATTTCTGGTGGGGTTTTTGTAGCTGCTTGTGTTTGGAGACTGACTTCTATCACTCTTTCTGACTTCTATCGCAGTTTCTGTCCAGCGGGTGCTGCTGTATAAATAAACCGACACATTTTATGATGTAGGCCGAAATTGAGCTTCCCCTCCTTGAAAGACCAGCATCCGCCACTGATATATATATATATATATATATATATATATATATATATATATATATATATATATATATATATATATATATTATATATAATCACACACACAAGAATTTAAAACTACTTTCACCCTTGTATAGGCCCTATTCCAGGAAGCAGGTTCCACAAACTGTGAGTCTAACCATGAACTCTGAGTTTTCTGTTTCAGAAAGACCGATCAGAGAAAGTTCAATCACCTTTGAGTATGTTCACCCTGAGTTAAGCAAGTGCACGAGTAAAGAGAGCAAGCCATCATCAATGGAGCTCCAACATCACGATTCACAAGAGCAGAGCTCCAATTTCTCAGTGGACTGAGAAAAAGAAGACACATGAAAGTCAGAGTGACACCAGAGGTGTTTTATTGAGTTGCTGATAAGAGTTAAGCAATAATAACTGTTTGACATTTACCTGATAGAATAAATGCAGGGCAGCTTTCCAAGTCTTTAATGAAGATAAAATTTTATAAAAGTAAACATGTTATAAGAAATGTCAAGCAAGCTGTTTCCCTGTAACTGACTCTGTTTCCTTAAAAGGAAGGTTTCACAGTCTTTAGGTAAACTGGCTTTCTGGAATATGTCACTAGTAATTAAAGATGAGCCTTTTGTTATTTTTGTCTGCTGGAATCTTTCACCTGGGTCATTTACTCTGAAAATTTTGAAAAAAACTGCATCTCTCCCACAATGTGCTCCCCATTTCCCCTCTCTCCTTTAAATGAACCCAACTCTCTGTGCTCCCATCAGTCACACTGCTGATATGTTGTCCAAGCTGCAACAGCACAGACATGCCAGCAGCTTGTCAATGTGACCTTTACACATGGAAGAAAAACAGAATCAAGTCTACAAACGGACTGAGTAGAAGAAAGATGAAAGCAATATAAAAGTAAGAACAATATAGCATTTTACAGATGATCATGGGAAGGATCATCACAAAGTAATTAAGCAGCAACAAAACCAAAGTTCCTACAACTCTTTGTTTTTCCTCACGAGGCACTGAAGTGGCAGCAGGCAGAGCTTTGAGGGTCCCAGCTAGACAGGAGATGAACAGGGGGGCAGGGAGGAGGGCATAAATAGCTAAGCGTGAAGAATCTTGTAAGACTATGGCAAGAGGAACACTAACAATACAAAGGACCCAGACCACCACACAGACCAGCACAGAACCCTGAGTTTGTCTGATGCAGTCCAACAGGGGGTAGGCGATGAGAAAATACCTGCAACAGAAGACAGTTGTTTTGATTATTGCAGTACAGATAATACATTTCTGACTGTAAAGTGCTTCACACTGAAATATAAAGTTCAGATCCATTTAAGTACAGGTACCTTTCCAAAGCAATGCACATCTTGAAGTAAAGACTGGCCATCGCACCACAGAAGAAAATACTCTGATAGATTATGGAGTTTTTATTGTAATCCGGTTTTGCCACCATAATGATTTGCATGCTGAGCGGGATGAGATTGGCGATGAGGACGTTTGTGTAATAGATGACGGGAACATGCTCCCGTCGCACCTGCAGAAAAAATATTCATTAAAGTCACAGAAATGAAGTGAAAGAAGAAGACATGTCTGAACTTTTAGGGATGTGTGATAAGTTCATTTTTTCTCTACTTGCTGCTACTGCATTCAGGGTCATGAAAAAAATCTTTGAGCACGACTTTAGTATTAAGTCATAAGTAGCATGTTATGAGTAGGATGCCATTGGCAGCACTTGGCACTAATTTTGTGATGAAACTTGAATTTTCACACCACTGCTCATGTTAGCCTGCTAATACCCAGCAGGTCACCAGTGACATGCTTAAGGGGGAGGTTCAGGGTTAGGTTGTACTCTAACTATATGCTGGTGTGCTAAACAGAAACTGAAAAATACTAATATTTCAGATCAACCTTCTTCCGGGCGTTTGAAATGGTAAATTCAGTGTAGTGCCCCATAATGTGCTGCAGCCTCTGCCCTGTCTCTGCACTAAAATATCCACCACCAGTTATTTCGACATTTCTTTTTAGCTTCACCGCTGGTTCCCACTAAAACCCCATCTTGTTTCTTCTTCTTTTGTTTTGTACTGGGGATGGTCATCTTTTACTCATCTTGAATTTTCACTAGATGAAGCTGGAATCCTAATTCTGTGATTGATTTTCAAATGTAGTTATTCAGCTGCCGTCCAACGAGGAAAAAAGCAGGGAACAGAAACTGAAGATAAAATTGTAGAGGAACTGAAAATACCTTGTTTTTCAGTGGGAAGTATTAAGTTGTACGTAACCTACTGCGCATGTGTCTATGGGTGGGGTCGTGTGTAAACAGGTGGTCGGGGGTGTTTTTTGTTGTTGTTAATGGCGGCCATTAAAAGATGCGGATCCTAACAGTGATGTGATTACTGAGTTAACAGGAAGTAGGTTCAGACTTTGAATTTTCCAACATTGCACTTTTCAAAATGTTGCTAGATATCATTTAATGTCTGTAACTCAACACACTGACACATTGAACAGACTGTCTGCAGTCAGCTTTCATAAATGTTAAACTTTCACTTTAAACTACATTTAGTTCAGTTTTAAAGTCTTTGCCTCATATTCACTCAAGTAGTCACATAATTTCCAAAATTGCAGCTGCATAAAAATATCTGAAGATGAATCTACAAGCAGTAACAGGAATGTGTTTGTGTGACCTCCGAATTTAATCATGACAATTTATACGTATTAAAATAACTTCATTTTAATGAAGTTTTAAAAAATAATCATTAAAATCTTTAAATAGCTACACACTCTTCATCTTGTTCACACACTAACAGACATAAAATACTTTAAGTGATTATTTACGTACCATTCGACACACAGAACAGATGATCAGTACGGTCAAAGGAAGACAGCCACAGACATCGATCCACATCACCACATTGACTCCCTCCATCTCTGGCTGACTCTCAGTGATGGTGTTTTTGGGAAGGAATTATTTACTCTTCTCTTTAAAGGACATAAAAATAGTTGTTTGGAATAGCAGTTGGTGGATAAGGCAGCATATTAACAGCATATAAAGTGACAATAAAAATGTTTGAGTCCAAACTGTGCTTGTAGCGATCTGGACTTGTGTCTGAAATAAAGTTGATTGAAATGGTTTTTTGAACCAAAGTAACAAAATCAACTGTGATGAAAACCAGTTTAATAAACCTTGAAGGATCCAAACTTTTCCAGTGACTGAGCTCAGATTTACTTGTTGCTCAGAGGGTAAACAGCACAGTACAGCGTGAGTGTTCAGACATTTCAACTGAAATAATAGCAGTGCAATGACTTTGATGTGGTTTCACTTGAGACAAAACATTTGATGCATGAACGGTAACGCATCTCTGTATTAATAATTCAGAAATTCCTTGTACAGAGGAGGAGAATATTGTGTTAAATTGTTTTAATTAAGTATGTATTAGCTAACAGAAAATTAATTGAATGTATAGGCAGCTGTATTATTACCTTCCTCAGAATTAAATACATATTTACTATTACGTTGTAGAAAATTACTGATCCCTCAATTCAGCTCAATTCAGTTTTATTATTATCGCGCCAAATCCCAATAAACAGTCATCTCAAGGCGCTTTATATTATAAGGTAAAGACCCTACTACATTTACACAGAAGCTCACTGCAAACCCACAAGAACACAGCATCAAACATCATTTTAATAAATTGAAACATTTAAGGTATTTGCCTCGAGAATGCTTCCACCTGAACTAGCTGATGAAACATGCAATGTGACTTTTTTAGAGTTTGTCTTGAACAGGGAAGTTGTGGTAATGTACGTTACACCCCAACTCTGACTCACATTCAGAGTGGAGAGTTTATTTATTTTCAGGTTCTCTCTATACACATTTAAAAATGAATACTTCCACTCCATCCCTCTAATAAAGGAACCCTGAACCCAGTCCTGCACAGGCTGGATTCAATTATATAAATAAAATAACATTTTATTTGCTCCATGGTCAGACAAACATCTGAAAGAACACTTTCTTACTGAGAGTTCAGCTGAAACCTTTCTGAAACAGCAGCAGCAGGTGAAGCTCTGTGTGTAAAATTGGATAGAAACTGAGAAGTGGAATTCCAGTGTGATCTATTTTTAAAGCTATTTTTAAAGATCTTTTATTTGGAGGAATGATTTTTTATTGCTCTTTTAAAGTTATCATTGAAGTGACTTTTTTTTTTTTTTTTAATCCATGTGTAATAAATATATATGGACATATAATTGCTGTAATTATGAGGCTACACCGCCACCCCAACCCACTGTAAAGCTTGCCTCCAATGCTTTTTGTGAGAAAGGGCTGTAGGCTGTTTTCTATGGAAGCACAGCCAATCAGGATGCGCGGTGATAGTACGTCATTTCCTTGTTATCGGAAATAAAACCCGGAAGACACCAGTTATTAATGCTACAGCTAAGCTACCAGTACAGGTCCGATCATGAATGAGCAAATTGCTAAGTACTTTCAGCGAGGTTTTACAAACGATGAAATCCTTGCGTTATTAGCTGAATCACATGGCGTCATTATCAGCAAACGCACCCTCGAAAGGATTTTACACAAGAACAGACTTTGGCACAGAAAGAACAAAACTGAGGTGGAACAGGTGGCGGCTTTTATACAAGCACAACTGGAAAACTCAGGTCAGCCACAAGGATATCGCTGGATGCACCAGAAGTGTTGGATGAATGGAATTGTGACTGACAGAGAAACAGTTCGTCTTCTGCTCCGTTTACTCGACGGTGAAGGTGTGGATTTAAGGTCCCGTAGACGACTGTGGAGGCGAGTGTATCATAGCAGAGGCCCCAACTATGTGTGGCACACCGACGGATACGATAAGCTTTGGAATTTGCAATAAGTGGATGTATTGACGGCTTCTCAAGGAGTGTTATATGGCTTGAAGCTTACAAGACAAATAATGACCCCAGAGTGATTGCTGGTTACTACATGGATGCCGTGATTCAACATGGTGGATGGCCTGATCGAGTGAGATTAGATTTAGGAGCAGAAAACGTCCATGTGGCCCAGATGCAAAGGTTTTTACATTTTTCAAACAGTGATTCAGAAACTGATCATGTCACTTTCGGAGCAAGTACAGGAAATCAGCGTGTTGAAAGATGGTGGCTAATCTTACGAAGTCAGTGTTTTCCAGTAGTGGATCGACCTGTTTGACAAACTAAGAGAGGATGGACACTTCTCAGACTCGTTCTTGGATAAATCATTGGTCCAGTTCTGCTTTCTTCACATTATACAGGTGAGTTTACATAATGATATCTGTTGTAACTGACTGTTTTAGCAGCATACATGGCCTTTGGCATATTGCTGAAATATTGTATACATTAAAGTACACGTGAAAATTATAGTTTTAAATCTCTTTTTTTCAGATAAATATATTAAAATGAATATCAAGGTACACATATTACAAATTCATTATGTGGGTTTATACGTGTCTCTGAAATTGATGATCATTTATAGTGGGCCAAAACTAATACATAAATAAGAATTCAAATCCCCATATTATACATATACAGTTTTAGCTAAAAATAAATTAAATTGCATACAAATGTATCTAATAGTAAGCATACACCATGATCTAAGCCACAACTGTTCCTATGTATACACATTAACATGTAGTTCAAATAGTGAAATTATAACAAAGTTTGCATTACAAAGGTACAATAATGGTGTCACGTAATCTAACATAATTTCTGCATAAGTTAGTTGTTTTTTGTACATGTTTAAATTGAAAATGTTACTTCTGTGTATTTTTGTCATCAAGGAAGAATTAAACGAAGTTGCTTTGGCTTGAAACGACCACAGAATGCGCCCAGTCCACAACTCCCGCAGTCCTCATGGTCGACCGTCTTTTATGTATGCCCCCCCAGAGACTGTCTCCAGCATGTCAATATGGAGAAAGTTGAAGCCTGCCTTGAAGCATGTGTGTTCAAAGACTTTCCATGTGATGAGGATGTGTTTCATCTCTGTGTAGAACTGATGGCTGAACATGCTCTGGACTTCACAAATGATGTGTTTGATACAGTGGATCTGTATGTACAGCTAAGGCAGTTCATACTTGCTCAGTTGGAGACATTGCCCTAAAGGGTATACATATTTATGCATTTGACAGAGGTGTTGAAAGCACGTCCTTTAACCTTTGTGCTTCCTTAGGAACAGTTAGTCCTCTGGCTTATTGGCTTTTTTTTGTTGTTGTTTCTACAGTAATTGTTGTCTGCACAAAGAGAACATCCCAGTTTTTTGATGTACAAAGGCTTAAATCTTACACATGCTGCCTGTCAAACCTGCTATTTGGTGGAGATCATTATGGTAAAGAGATATGTCTCATGGTGGATTTATGATTTTAGCTTTTGGAAGATGTTTTTTAATCCTTGTTCACTTGTATCTCATTTTTGATGTTTAATTTTTTGTTTCTGATAATGTTGTTAAATTACTAATTTGGTTGTTTAGATTTTTTTTATATATAAAATCTCCCTCTACTCGCTGGTGTAATTGTGTTTTTGTAGCTTATAGATGAGCTTAACTAAGCAAGGTGGTGTTTTTCAGATTGTCTGTCCAAAAATATATATAAAAATGAGCAAACTGAGCTCTGTCATTGTAGTCTCCTTGAATACATTATTATAATACACAAATCTCAAAAACAGGGACACTTAGCAATTAACATTTAATCCAGAGCAGTAAGTTAAAAAAAAAAAAGTGACTACACAAATCAAAAATGTGCAAAACTTGTAAAATATCAAAGAATTCAAGATAAGAACAGATAAAATGGCAAGATTTTACAAAGATGTCCTAAACTTTCTGAAATAAGAACATAGTGGCCTAAAATTCTATGAACCAAAAACATTAAGGTTTAAAGCTGAAAAAATATTGGGGGAAAAAAGTTAACCCCCCAAAATAAAACCTGTAATAATAATAATAAAAATAAAAAATCAGTCATGCAGTGCAATGAAAGAAGGGAGAAACAAGACTTTTAATCCCTCCTGATACATCAAGAAACAACCCCCAGCTGAACACTTGTTGATTTCACTGAAGTCCAAAATAAAAATATATCAATTATGATTTATGGCCGCTCATTTTAGCAACATAGTCACCATAACCCAGACGGCTGAATAGTGGTGCACAAAAAATAACTATTGAATTACTGGCATATAATATAAAACTGAACTTGTAAACATTAAAACTTGTGCATTATAATGGAACATGTTGGATGTATTATCTATATTACTGCAGGGGTCTCAAACTGTAACTTCTGAGGAGCCACTATAATAAATCTCACTTTATAACATTAGATAACTAAACTGTCAGATTTAAATTAAGCTTTTCCTTCTTTTTTTGGGTTGAGTATGGCTAATGAAATTATAGAAAAAATGTATAAATGTGTAAAGATAGCTTTGAATTTTAACTTGGTATGCACAGATGCTGATTGAGGCAATGGGAATTTTTATAAAAAGGGCTCCAGGCTGCCACTTTGACACCTCTGCAGAAGCGCATTAATCAAGTGTTTTAAAAACATATTGCCTTGTAATAAGAACACACACAAACAAATTCAAGTCTCTAATTTTGTACCTCAAGTTGAATTCAATTAGTGTTTCACCAATAACTTTCTCAGGAATCAGTTTTGAAACATGTGATTCACATTGTAACAGTTCTGTTTTAGTGCACAACTCAAATACAATCTCTTGTACAAATCTGTGGTCCAGATCCACTGTTTGTGAATTAAAGTATTAGATAATGTCTATGACCCACACATTGGATTCCAACACTCTGTTCATCTCAGAACTAAAATCGGGATAGCTGTCATAATTTATTGACAGCTCCAGTACACATCCACATGTGTGTGCCACAGGTCGCCTCTGGAAACCTTCAAGTTCGTTAAATGCAGTAATGATGTTCTTTCCAAGATATAAGTCTGAACCTGTGCAAAACCTGAGGAACAAGCACAAATGTTGCTTCTCAACATTCTTCACATATGTAGTTAGGTATTTCTGAATAACCTTCTGATGGGTCGTCATTGTTTCAGGGAAAGTGAAACACCTGAGAACCTTTCTCACATTTGGTTGGAGGGCTTCATACACTGAAGACAGATCACAAAGACCTTCCCCTGCAGTGCTGAGTGTTTTCGCCCACTGTTCGATGACATGGGCAGGCTCTTGGACAAGTGTTTTGTGTGCAAGCTCCATTAGGACTTCGGTAGCATTGCAGGCTGTTGGCATCCTTCTGCAGCTCTGGTTATCAAGTATGTCTACAAGTTCTTCTTGGTCCACACTGCTAAAATCTGACCGCCACGCCTCTAACACTGTACGCTCAGATTCAGGCATGAACTTGAGAAAATTCTCCACAATATCACTCTTCACATATCCAAAGGCAGCTTGTTCCAGAATGGCAGGTGCAATTTTCACAGGGAGATATTTCTCTGTGGCCCATCCAAATGCAATGATTCTGCCCACACTCTCCCACTCCTGCTGCCCAAAATCATGCCTTAAGAAGGGCACTTTGTAAGCAGTTCCAGTGGTGCACTGGTCATAGAATTCCTTCCAGAATTCTGAAAGACAGTCTCTTACAACTCCTCCATGATCATAAGCTTTTTCAGGTGTTCCATCTGCTGTATTTTAATGTCAACATCTTTGAGATCATTAGCACAAAAATGTGAAATGAGCTCTGGCATTACCTGCCCTCTGTGAACGAGTACTCTTTTCACTCTCTCACTGGTTGGGCCAGGTTGTGGAGTTAAAACCAGGGTGTCATCCAAATTTATTGACTCACTGTCAGAGACGGGTCCAACAAAAACAATGTAACTGCTGTAAGAAGAGTTATCACTTACAGCCTGCATGGAAGAGAGTGAAAGGTTATTGTCTGGAGTGTCTACAGTTTGTGTCACATCAGGGCTGACTTGTTCAAAAGGAGCAAATGAAGAAACTGTAGCAACAGTAAAAGAAGAGGAGTTTTAGTCTCGAGAAGATGATTGCAAACCTGGGCTGCTTTGTTTTTTTTGTTTTTTTGTGGTCAGGTAAAACCTAAGGATATTTAGTTTTGTAACATGGTACATTTCTCCAACTGTTAATGTTTTTCTTTTTGACAATTTGGTTTTCAGACGTTCAAAAAGCGTCGACTTTCGGCTGTTGCCCTGCCGTCTGCAAAATCCAAATACTGCTAGGCGATCACCATATGATGGTAGATAAGTCGTCAGCTCCTCATCTGACATCAGATTTATTGTCACGACCCAGAGAAGGAGAGGACAAACAGGCGGTAGCTGATGCGAACAAAGTGCAAGTTTATTTACAGTGCAAATGTGAGATATGTGAAGGCAGGAATGTCCAGGGAAACAGGGATGGACCGACTGGGGGGAAGTGGGTGAAGAGGATCGAGGCGCTGGAGGGGATCCGAGGAGAGGAGGGGAGGCAAGGCAGGTGAGTGAGCGAACAGGTGAGTCCAAGAATCAACAGTCAAAATGTCCCCCTATGAGCTGGAAGACACACATCCACTATCCTTTTTTTTTTTTTTTTTTACATTTTACTTTTTTTTTTTTTTTTAACATTTTTTTCATGAAGGTTTTGCTGATATCTCTTATGTACATCCATGTATAGCAAAATAAAAGTTTATATGTTTTATATGTTTATATGTTTTCTTATTCCATCTGCCTTGGTAGTCTTTAATGTCATTAATGCATGTGAACATTCACTGAACGTTTATGGCAGCGTTCATGGGATGTTGTCTGAATGTTCAATGCTAGCTGGGAAGCCACTGTACAGAAGAGGATGATGGTGTGACAGACTTTTTGTTACAGTGAATTAGACTGAAAACTGAGTTTGCTTTTCAATGAAAATAATGCTTGTGGTGTCACCAAAATCAAGTTATAGCCTTTGTTTATCTCCCTCAGTCCACTAAAGTTCAGGGTTCACAAAAAACTCCATGACAAAGGCTCACAGACAGAAGCTCACAGACAGAAGCTCACAGACAGAAGCTCACAGACAGAAGCTCACAGCCTTACTGGAAAAAGGGACAAAAGCTGAAAACGTCCAAAAGTATATTTCCAACTAGATAAACTAATTTATAAAATAGAATGATTTCTTCTGAGTTTAGTCTTGTTTGAATGTTTCGCTGTATAATTTATGTGTAGTCACATTGAAATGGAAAAAGGCTTAAAAGATGATAATGTAAATTTGATTACATATATCTCAAAATAAAAATATGCTGCTTACAACTGTTGGGAGGGGTAGACCACTGGTGAGTACTGGTGACCACTGGTGAGTACTTGCTTTGCATTTGTATGACTCACAGAAACCTCCTTTACATATGAGAGCCTGCCCTAGACCTGAGGAGAGGGGGGGGGGCTGAGGGAGCACTGACACAGAGAGTCCACGGCAGTTTCCCTACAGTTTATTGTTCTGGTCAAAGCCTCCTGCTGAGAGCCCGAAATCTCAAGGCGTGCAGCAATATTATGTGCCAGAAACTGTCGAAAACCCCACTTTTCATGCAGTGTCACTGAGACTTGGATGACTGTTGGTGAGTCGAGAGTTTTCTGTGAACTGATGCCACCTGACTTCTCTTACTTTAACTCTCAGAGAATGTCAGGACATGGCGGAGGCATTGCCACTGTTTACAAAGAACGATATAAGTGTAAACAAGTTCAGCTGTCAACATTTTATTCCAGCTTTGAAGTTAATTTATTTGAACTTTGCTCGGCTCCTCCGGTGCTGTGCGCCGTTGTTTACAGACCAGCTAAATATAACAAGGATTTTATTAGTGACTTTGCTGATTTCCTGGCAGGAATAATAGAAAACTATGATCAGATTTTAATATTCATGTATGCTGTCCTTTGAAGCCTTTGGCCAATGATTTTCTGCATCTTATCGATTCTTTTAATTTTGTGCAATCTGTGTCAAGTCCAACACAGGAACGTGGGCACACTCTTGATCTTGTTTTAACTTATGGTTTTAGTGTTTTTAACTCAGAGGTTTGTGATGCTGTTTTCTCTGACCATATGCCCGTTGTCTTTGTCATGCCTCTTTTTTGTCATACGGTGAAATCTGTCATTCCTACACGGTGCTGTTGTGCCTTTAATTCCTCCACTGCTGCTCAGTTCTCCTCAGCCTTTAACACTGTAATCAGCTCTTCTGAATGCCTCAGCCTTAGTTCAGATGTCGAGGTACTCCCCTCCCACGGGACAGTTGGAAGTTTTATCAGAAAACTGTGAAGGCTGTTAAATCTAAGTATTTTTCTGATATCATCACCTCTAATTGTCACAGTCCTCGTGTTCTTTTTAAAGTTGTAAATTCTGTTGTGAGTGAACCTCAATCTGATTACCTGGAGAACTCCTTCGAACTGTGTGAGAACTTCAAGTTGTTTATCGATAAGGTTGCTAGCATTGGGGCCCTCATTAGTTCTTCCTCCTATGACCCCTCTATCCCTGTCACTTGCCCGGCTGTTTTTGACCAGTTCAAGCCTGTCACTCTGTTGTCTCTGAGGGAAATCATTGATCATATGAAGCCTTCTGGGTCTCCAAATGACCCCTTGACACCTCGCCTTTTCAAGGAGATTTTTCCCACTTTGGCATCTTACGTGCTTAGTATTATCAATGGGAGCTTAGCAAAGGGTATAGTCATTGCTTGTCTTAAGAAGGCAGTGGTGACCCCACTCATTAAAAAACCTGGCCTAGACTCCTCTCAACTTTCCAATTTCAGGCCGTTTTCTAAACTCCCTTTTATTTCAAAAATTCTAGAGAAGATTGTTTACTGCCAGCTCAGTTCATTTTTAGATAAGCATGACACCCTAGAAGACTTTCAGTCTGGTTTTAAATCCTGCCACAGTACTGAGTCGGCACTGTTGCGGGTTTTTAATGACATTCTCTTAGCCACAGATGCTGGTCATTGTGTTGCTTTGGTCCTGTTGGACCTAACAGCGGACTTCGATACTGTGGACCACCAGATCCTCCTGTCTCGACTGGAAAACTGGGTGGGCATTAAGAGTGTGGCTTTAGATTGGTTTCGATCCTATTTGTCAGAGAGAAGTTTTTGTGTTCGTATTGGGGCTGCTGCATCTTGCGCAGCACCCCTTACGTGTGGGGTGCCCCAAGGCTCTATTCTTGGTCCTCTCCTCTTCTCTCTCTACCTGCTTCCAATGGGATCATTCTCAGAAGACATGACATCGCATTCCACCTTTATGCCAATGACTGCCAAATTTATGTGCCTCTGAAGCAGCAAAATGCATATTCTGCTAACCATCTCCTCAGGTGCATTGGAGAGATCAAGGCATGGCTGTCCACTAACTTTTTGCACCTAAATGATAAAAAGACAGAGGAGTTGCTGCTTGGGCCCAGTGATACTTCAAAAATGACTATTGACCTGGGTCCCTTAACTCAACATCTGACTAAGACAGCGACAAACTTAGGTGTAAAGCTGGACAGTGAACTTAAACTTGATGCCCAAATTAAGTCAGTAGTCAAGTCCAGCTTTCATCAGCTAAAACAACTGGCCAAAGTGAAACCATTTCTTTCTTTCACGGCATCATTTTGAGATTTTAATCCATGCTTTTATCACGACTTGCTTAGACTACTGCAATGCACTTTATGTTGTGCTCAGCCAGATACTGCTTGCCCACCTCCAGATGGTACAAAATGCAGCTGAATGTTAATAAAAGTGCCCGTGAGACATTTGAGGCATGTAGCTTTGACTTTTTGTTTATACCTTTTGGGAAGAAAAAATATCGAGATATATATCATGTATCACCATTCAGCTAAAAAATATTATGTTTGCTCCATATCGCCCAGCCCTACTACAAACCTCTTAAAGTATCTTTAAAAAGAAAAAAGAAAATAAAATGAATATATAGTAAATACAATACTATCCCTTAAAAGTAAATACTCCTACATGCAGACTATAATTTTGCTTGCTTAAGCTACCGGACAGGACAGGTTTAAAAAATGGGCCACGATACTTTTTAATGCGATTTGATGTAAAAAATATAAGACAATTTGTCCCTTTAAGTTACTTTTTTGACATTTCGCTAACTCCTCTTAATTGGAGGGGGGGGCCTGACCATGAGTCACTGGAAATTTGCAGCCATGATGATTTTAAACCTTTCATCTCTGACGGCTGGGTGTCCATGTTTGACAGCCATGTAAACGTACCAGTTAAGTTCTTGCTTGACACAGGTTCAAACCATTCTTTAATATTGTAGTCTGTATTGCCATTTGCATCAGTCTGACATGAATGTTTTTTGGATAAGAGGCATAGGTATGCAAGAGTTCTCTGTTCCCGTCCACAGCTTATGTCTTAGTTTCAAGCTGGTACTGTCATGGTCCTGGGCCGTCTGCCCAGCGTTTTGTGTTTAGTTCTGTCTTCCCTGAGTTTTGTTATTTTTCAATTGTTTTGATACGTCCCTGTCTCCCCTGCTCCATGGTCTTGTCATGATGTCTTAACCCTGACCTCCTGTGTTTTCATGTTGAGTTTATTCCTAGTGTTGTGACTAGTCTGTGTCTCTGCCCCGTGTCTGTGTGCCAGTCCCCCGTATGTAGTCTGCGTGCACCTTGGTTAGTCACTTCCTGTATTATTTTGACAGTCTTGTGTTCCCTGGGCTTTGTGTCTAGTTTTGCTTCCCCTGTTATTAGTTTCATTTGCTTCACCTGTTGTTCCCTGCTGTTTCCTCTTGCCCTGATTACCTGCTGTGTATTTAAGCCCTCAGTGTTCACCTGTTCTTTGTCGCGTCGTTGATGTTTCCGCTTCAGTGTTCCCTCGCTGTGTGTCTCCCTGCTCCTCCTCGGGTTTTTGGTTTAGCTTTTCCCAGTGTAGGTTTGTTTTTGTCTTCTGTTACATCCCAATAAATCACTTTGAGTTCACCCTCTCCTGAGTCCTGCGTTTTGGGGTCTACCCGCTCCAGCCACACAGCCAACCATGACAGGTACAAAGGATGTTATGCATGGGGATATGACCTGCACTGCCTGTTAAAGGCATATCTGTAATCCTTGGCAATGATTTGGCTGGTAATCGAGTTTGGCCTGATGACCAAGCTCCTACTGGGGTAACTTTGATGCAACATCCCTCCATGAAGCTTAATGGTAACACTGAACACTTGGCTGTTCCAGTGTGTGTGGTGACACATGCTTGTAGCCGTGCAAAAGAGGCCTTGCAACCAATTATGCCAGAGCTAAGACAGAGTGTGAGTTCAGAGGTGATGGTTTCCCTGTCAGATTTCCCCCTGTCTGTTGTGTAAAAGAGGAAAATATTGTCAATCAGCATTTAAACCTTAATAACTAGTTTATAGTTGAGTCAGAACTTTTTAGTCTCACACCCCGTCTCTGGTTCACATTTCTGAGGCCACTGGTTCTGATTGAAGATGGCGATCTTATAAAGGATGTTTTTGTTTTTTTTTTTTTGTTTTTTTTTATAGCCTGTCATGTCTGGCAGATCTTGCAAACAGAACTGTGATCTGAATGTATTGTTGTGCCAAACATATTTGCTATTACAAGATGAGCTCTATAGGTTCTCTATAGGCACCTCTTGTTATTGTGTCACCCTTTATTTTATTTGAATTATTTTTAACATGTTATTTGACAAATTGTGTTGGAGCTGACAGGCTTAGAAAAAAGAAAAAAGAAAAAAGAAAAGAAAGAAAAAAAAAAAAAAAGAGAGAAAAATAGGGAGAAAATAGTACAAAGAAACAGGAAAGAGTGCAAGTAGGTATGCCAAATAGTTCATCACTTATAAAACATAAGATATTGTCAATATTTACAATTATAAACTGTGTGGGGAAAAATAAGATAAAAGAAGAATGTTTACACAAACCAACCATTTTGTGTTATTACGTGGGTGTTTGTGTCATGAAATGTATTTACCAATGAGGGGAGAACGCCACAGCTCCGCCCATCAGAAGCTAGAGGCGGGCAAAGAAAGCCCCAGGAAGCTCAGGCCACCAGCAGCCCGTCGAGACCTACGAAGACCCGAGGCCACTCATTCCAAGGAGAACCGCACACCCACCCCAGCAGACGGGAGAGAGGGGGCCCAGACAGAGCCCCCCACCCCAGCTGAGGAGCACGGGCCCCAGAGAACCCGAGGCGATGAGAAGCCGGCCCCCCCCCCCCAGCGGCCAGCCCCCCGTACAGGCCGGAACCCCCGGCACCCAAGGACCGCCCGACCCCCCACAGAGCCCCCCCACCACCCCCCACCCCCACGTCGGAGAAGCCACCGCAGCCCTGCGCTGCAACCCCCAGGGGAGCAGGTCAACTCCCATGCCAGAATATCCGGTCCCACCCAGGAACCATGAGGTACCCACACCCCAGGGGGGCAGGAAGGGAGGAAGCAACCAGCAGGGAGCGGTCAGGAGGCAAGGCACAGGCCCAGACCCAGGTCCAGCCATACATACAAACACATGCACACCCGCAAGCACACCCATGTACACATTTATGTACAAATACACATACATGCACATACACACTGACCCACATACATATAAACATATATACCATACGCACACATTCACCCATACTCACGAAGACCGACAAATACACAAAGACACCCATTCATCCATAGCTACCCACCCTCTGAAGATGGGGCGACTGGAAACCATCCCAGGGCCAACAGCGACCCCAAGACGTCGCCAGCCCAGGCCCCAAGGAACCACCCGACCCCCACCCCGGGCGAGGTGTAAGAAATCGGGGTGTGAGATGACCCATCCACCCCTCCTCCTCCCCAACTTGTAAGTGTATGTGTTTATGTTTGTGAATGAATGTGGTGTATAGGGTGCAGTTAAAATTGAGGGGACAGTTGTGCCACAAGCACCAACTGCTGGTTGTCAGTGCTTGCCCACACTGCCCCCCCAAAACCCTCCATGTCTAAAGTGCAAATAAAATTTGGGGACAGACAGTGACGAGGATCCGAGTGGGGCCACCTTAGCGGCCCCATCTCATCAATCTCTGTGTAACATGCCTGCCCCAAAGGTCCTGTGTGTATTACGTTGTATGTGTGTATGTGCTGTGAATTATAATGACTACAGTGCAATTAAAAAGGAGAGGCAGGTGGCCGTGCGGCTCTGCACATGGCACTACACTACATTTGTGAGTGATGTGTATTCTGTGTGTGTGTGTGGGGGGGGGGCAACCTGGAGGAAGAGAGCCAGCTGTCCACTGGCTCATTAGGCACCCCGACCTCCCACACCCCAGCACAAGGCAGGGGGAGGTGAGCCCCGGGCCATGGCGACAGCATCCCGGAGCACTGCAGCACCTGAGACTGGCACCATTACACACACCGCAGAGGGCGGCCCGCTCACACTAGACGCCCATTCACTCGACAATAGACACAAACGAACGACAGGACAAACTGGCCTGAGTTGGAAATACTGTGCCCTGTCTCTCCCCAACCACCCCACCGCAGCCCCACCTCCCACCCCAGCCCCCCGCAATGCAGGCACCCCAGGGCCCCAAAAGCACAGACCGGACACCCCGACGCGGGCCAAGTCAACCCACCCCGCCCGGAGGCGCGCCCGGGACAGCAGAGACCCCCCCAGCGCCAGGGGGGACCCACCGGGAGGCGGCGCGGCCCCAGGGCCCGGACCCCAGAACCCAGCCCCCGAGCCACACAGGGAAGACCAGCCAACCGACCGAGGGCCGGCACCCACCTCCCCCAAGCACCCCGGCCCACACTCCAGGACCGTAAGGCAGCACCATCCAAGCCCCCACCACCATCAACCAGGACAGGTACACAGACATCACCAGAAGGTCGCCTCAGGACTCCAGTCTCAGGAGGCTACAGGCTACACAGGCCCCCGGTGTCCTCCCACGACCGCCTACAAAGCACATCAGGAGCGGAGCCCACAGCCAACTACCCCCACTAAGTAATGGAGCTGATCAGTTGGAACCAAAGAGAGTCAAATTCCTCCAGTTGGTTTTTAGAAGAAGCAGACATTCTCTCTAAACTAACATGGTCTATTAATAAATTTCTGTATTGAGTAATACAGAGTTTATTTTTTGACTTCCAATTCATGAGGGTAGTTTTCTTAGCGATGCACAAAGCGGTAAGAACTATGTGTGATTATTTGACTCCATAACTAATTCATTGACGTCACCTAAGATGCATAGTCTGGGGGAAGTTGGGACACGACAGCTAAACCATGTGGATAGGTCTTCACATATCCTCTGCCAAAATCTCTGAACAGGTACACAAGACCACAGAGCATGTAGATAGTTCTCCTCTGAATTGCTTGTACAGTGGGTGCATATGTTTGAGTGTGTAAAGCCCATTTGGAACATCCTTTGTCCAGTATAGTGTGTTCTATGGAGAATTTTATATTGTACAAGTTGTACTTGGGGTCTTTTAGTCATTTTGAAGATATTTAAATATATTTCTATCCATAAATTTTTATCCAGGTTGACAGAAAGATCACGCTCCCATTTTGCAATTGGGATGGGAACTGAGTCATCAGTTTTTAGTAATAATTTATATAATTTTGACAACAACTTTGGGGTACAGAGGTTAAGAAATTCCGTTACCCATGTAGGCATTTCTAAATTCAATTGATTGAGGTTAAACCTTTCCTGTAAGATGGACTTAAGTTGTTGATATTCCAGAAATCCACCGTTGCCAATTCTATATTTTGATATAAGTTCTTGGAATGTCATAAGGTTTCCATCTTGGATAATATGTTCTAAATTATTTACACCCTTATCACGCCATAACGGAAAATTCAGCATTTTCTTTTTCTGACAAATATCTGGATTGTTCCAAATGGGTGTTAGTTTACAGGGGATAAGTGAAGACTTAGTTATTTTTAAAAATTCCCACCAAGCTGTCAGAGAGGTATTTATACTGAGGCTTTAATAGCAGTTATGATGTTTAATACTGGGGCTAATGAAAGGTAGATCTGAGATTTTTATTTTTCCACAAAGTGCCTGTTCCAGATCCAGCCATGGGTTGTCTGATGAATTGGATTTGATCCACTTTGAAATGTACTGCAACCTACTACCTAAGAAACAGTAATAAAAGTTTGGTAGTTCCAGACCGCCACTGTGTTTTGGCTTTTGTAAAGTTTTTAAGCTTATTCTTGACGGTTTGTTTTTCCATAAAAATTTTGAGATATTTGAATCTAGTGACTTAAACCAAGGAAGAGAAGGTTTATTAGGGATCAATGAAAATAGATAATTAATTTTTGGTAAAACCATCATTTTAATGGCAGCAACTCTCCCCATGAGTGATATAGGTAAACTATTCCAACGTGTGAGATCATCCTCTATTGTTTTTAATAAGGGGGTATGATTTAATCGTACCAAGTCTGAGAGCCTGGCGGAAAAATTTATGCCTAAATATCTAATATTTCCTGACTTTATTGGGGTCCTAGAGGTTCTATGGAAGTTACTATTCAGAGGCAAAACTGTCGATTTACTCCAATTGATAGAGTAATCAGATATGGATGAGAACTTATCTATTAGTGTGATAGTCTTCAAAAGGGAAGCTTGTGAATTCCCAAGGAAAAGTAATACATCATCAGCATAAAGGCTAAGTTTATGGTCCATATTTTCAGTTTGAATCCCTTTAATATTTGCATTTTGACGGATTGCTGCTGCTAGTGGCTCAATGAAAATTACAAAAAGAGAGGGAGAGAGAGGGCAGCCCTGCCTGGTGCCCCTCTGCAGACTGAAGCTTTGAGAAATGAGATCATTTGTTCTAACACGTGCATTTGGGGAGCTGTGTAATGTTCTGATCCAGTTTCTAAAGGATGAACCAAATCCAAATTTTTGTAGAACTGCTAGTAAGAATTTCCAATTTACCCGGTCAAATGCTTTCTCTGCATCCATTAATCTGTGGTGAGTATAAGGCTTCATAGAAGTCTTTAAAAGAGTTATTTATTTGTTGTGGGTCATGAGTAATGTTACCAATTGAGTCTTTAATAGAAAAAATAGCTGTTTTTTCTTTATTTAGTTTTAACTGGTTGGCCAGGAATTTTCCAGATTTATTTCCATGCTCAAAGTTTTCCAAGCGCAGCCTCTGTAACATAAATTGTGTCCTCTTATCAATTATTTCATTTAACTCCAATTTCAGTTTCCTCAGGTTGTTAATTATATGTTCTTGTGGTGAAGCAGCATAGGCAGTTTCTAAAGATTTAATTTTCTGTTCTAATTCTAACACAAGTGTTTTTTCTTTATTTTTCTTATGCGAGCAGTAAGATATTATTTTGCCCCGCATTACTGCATTTCCTGCTTCCCAAAGAACACATGGTGATATTCCTGGTAGATCATTATATTCTAAATATGCTGACCACTCCGTTTTGAAATAATTAATGAAATCTTATAAAGGATGTTATCAACAGGGTGCTTGCTGCCACTTCGAATTACACTCATCTGGTTTGTCTGTGGACTTTAATGTAGTGGAAAAAGGAAGATTAAGCTTCCTAGGATCTCAAATTCACAAACATGGGTTCATAAAACACCTGCAGATTTTAGTAAGGCCAATCTAAACATGTCCATTTACTGCATTTGTTTGAGGTTACTGCTTGAAAACTGTTTCTGAGAATCTTTTTTGCACTGCAGGAAGATGACATATACGAACCACAAAACTAAGACAACCCACTATTTATTAAAAGCCGCAGGAGAGATAACTTTCCTTTTGTATACAATATCTGGCCGGACATATACCAGTGTACTTGGATACATTGCATGTCAGAGTATCCAAAATAATTAATCCTGAGTTACCCCAATGCACCCGTGTGTGAGTGTGTGTATGAATGCAAAAAAGCACTTGTCACTAAGCTATTCTGCACGTAAACCTTTATAACTACTGTAGACCTCTGTTGAAACTTGTTTACTTTAGGCTTTCGCACTCTGTCTGTGGTTCACATTCAGCCACTGGTGCTAACTCAAAATAGCAACCTTTGAAAAACCCTTTTTCAACAGGGTGCTTGCTGCCACTTAAGCTACCCTCATCTGGTGAGCCTGTGGCTTTTAATGTGGTGGAAACAGGAAGATTAAGCTAGCTATGAGTTTAAAGTCACAAACATGGGCTCATAAAACACCTGCTGACTGCAGTTTTTAGTAAGGGCAAGCTGAACATGTACATATACTGCACTTAGGATTATTGATTGGAAACTGTATTGGGGAATCTTAACGAGAAGATGGCATCTACAAAGCACAAAACTAAGACAACCCACTCAGAAATAGCAGTTTTGTATCCAATACATGTGTTGGTGTTGCACCAAGCAGAACGACTTAGCCAGTTCAAAATTATTATTAGGGCCCGAGCACAACCTGTGCAAAGGTCCTATTGTATCTGCTTTTGATTATTCAGGCAAATGAATAGATTTTTTTTGAGGGCCTAAACATGCTCAAAAACTCGTGAAATTTTGCTCACGTCAGGTCTGGTGAAAATTTACATATTTTAATACATAAATGGCTCTACAGCACCACCTCACATGTGGAGTACCCCAAGGTTCAATCCTGGGACCCCTTCTATTTAATATCTACATGCTCCCACTAGCTCAGATTTTAACAAGTAATAAGATTAGTTATCATAACTATGGACTGAACAGGAGTGGCCTCCAATCTCATTGTACATCCTGTATAATGACAATAAAGACATTCTATTCTATTCATTCTATTCAATTCTATTCAGATGACACACAGCTCTGTATCACGGTACCACCAGGTGACTCAGAACCTATCCAAGCACTGACCTAATATGTAATAGTTTACATTTCATTGTTTTGCCCTTTGGATTTTTTTTTTCATGATATGCATTTGACAACTTGTCTCATCATTGTTTTGAAAAAAAATTTTTTAATTGTTTTGTTTTGTTTTTTAAGTTTCTTGTCCATTTATTGCACAATATTTTCAGTTTCAGTAGTTAAATAAAACTAAAATTGCATTTAACATTAACTTTAATATCTATGCAAATATGAAATGACAGAAATACCACATGCCTACTGAAAAATGTAGTTAAACTGCTCATTTTACTGCTGGTAGTTCACATCTCTCTAACACTGAAACTTCAAAAACACAGAGTGTTACTGCAGTTATCAGACACTTAAACCACTAATGGCTGCTTAGTTTTTGCACATTATGTTGGTGCAACAAGTTGTGTCACAGGATGCTACTTAAGAAGCAGAGGAAAAGGAAGGATGTGGCTCAGAGGGCATTTTATCTAGTCTGGTGTAAACTGCCCTGCCTAAAGAACTGTACACACAGCAGTACATCTGGAAGGCCACATACACAATAAAGGAGACGAACAGCTTGAGCTTGATCTTGCACAGACAATGTCGCTAATTGTATCTTGCTTTTGCTGATACAAAAGAATTGAATCTGCACTGTTTCTGCTATTTTGCAGATTCAGTTGTTTGTATTAAGCCAGTCACAAGCTTAATACAGTGACTGGGGGGTTGAGGGTGGGGTTGCTCTGCTGTCGGGCGATTCTTGGGCGCCTGGGGCCTCGGGGCCGTGCTCTCAGCTCGTGCTGGGGGTGCCAGCTTGCGACGGGGTGGGCTGCTCATCGCCTCTGGCTCTCTGGGTTCTTGCCCTTTGACCGTGGGGGCTCCATCTGGAGTCTTCCTCCTTCCTCCTCTGGGGTGTGCGCGCGGTTGCCATCAGGATGTGTGGCCTCGGGTCTTCTGGCCTCCTGGTGGGCCGTGGATGGCCTGGGTCCCCTGAGTCCTTCCCTGTTTACCTCTGGACCCTGAGGGGCGTGGCTCCAGCTTCTTGCCCTCATTATTGAGTACGTTCCATGACAGAGGCACACAGACATTACTACAAACCACAGCTAGATTGTGTGTAAATGTATATTCATGTGTATCGACATATGAATATGTGTATTTGTGTGTATCTATGTTTGTGTATCTATTTTTCTGTTTTCTCCCCTTTTTAAATTTTTTTCTTTCCTTCTCTCTCTTTATCCTTCAACCAATCAACCAGTTACTTTTGACTGTGAGTGTTAATGCGAGTAAGTGGGGGATGGGGTGTAAAGTCATTCAACTTCCTCTTTAAAAGCGAACAGTGAAAAACTTCATGTTGCAGAATCTACAGACATATTAGGCTGGAGACAGTCCTGAAGTAAGCAAGGGAAATGTGAACTTTGCTCTACTTTTTTTTACTTGAATGGCAGCACAGTTATGAAGAAACTGCTTTATAATGAGGAAATATTGCGAGGCAGCTCACTGATGTCATACATTGTGACTGTTCTTTCATGCTTGCAGTGTGCTTCTGTATAAATGATTTTTTTTTTTTAACAAACTCTACAAAACATGTACAAAAGGAACAATTACACATTTTTTATATGTTATGTGTGTGTAAAATGGTGTTTTATTTTCATATATTATGGTTATCTTCCATACTTGTAACTCTGCTTAGGCTGGAATGTGTCCAGTGTGTTTGTCTGAAAGTAATCTTGTAAAATAAATGCAAAAGTTCAGGTTGAAGCCAAATCGCACAGAATGAGAATCGGAGGATCCAACTTTCAAATGACTCCATATTCAAACATCAAGCAAAATTATGAAAAGTAAAAGGCACACACACGAAAACTGAACAGCTGCCTGCTCTCTGACAGACACATCTGGATTTATTTTTTTCTCCCTCTCACCTTCGCCTTCACCATTTGTTACACCAGGTGACTTCTCTAAAATTCTGTGTAGAAAAGCACGTAACATTGTGTGCCTTGCATGTGCACATCTATGCACATCTTTAAGATACTCATGTGTTATGGAAGTTCATATATGTCTGTATGAGAAGCTGACAGAGTTGCAACTGATGTGTGGACTCTGTGAAATGTGTCAGTTCATTCAAACCAGCAGCAGGCTGAAAGGCCCTTTAGGCCACCATCACTCCTGATGGCTACTCTACCAAAACTCCACAAATGTGGTGCTTATTTTCATATATCTAGGCCTCTCATTCAATGCAGTACACAAGAAAATAATAAATAAAAATTCAACACCTATAACAGTCTGGAAAGGTTAACCCACACACTCTCTCCATTAGAGAGACTATACATTCAGGACCGTATGTGTGCCCTCAGTGACATAGCTGGCCACATCCTGGTCTGATTGCATGAAGACACTGTACAATGGGAGACTGTACAATGGTAGATTACCAAGCAATTAGACCTTAGGAGGGGTAATCGTATTTTCTGTGCTGCTGCTTTTTATGTTGGCTGAACTTTTGGTTGGTTTTGTCTGCCGATAGCTAGAGCTGGTCCAGCTGGCCCAGACATTTCCAACCATCACAGTACAAACTGTGAAGCATATTTCAGACGCTCATATTTTTCTTTTTAGTTTGCTTCTTAACCATTTTTAGCCATGATTTCATGTCTACATAAGAACAGCATCAACCATTTCTACTGACTTTTTCAAACAACAGGTTTTTCTCTAAAGTGGAAAAGTCTTGAAGCAACAGCATCACAGGAAACCAGCTGGAGATGGAGCCTGTCCGTGTGCTGCTGTGGAGCAGCTTATGTCTCTGCCTTTCTCTGACCATACTGGTCATCTTTTGTGCTTGTCGTTTGGTATGTAACAGTCTTTTTATGTTTGGCAGTACAGGAACAATTTAAAGATTTACTGCAAAAGACCCACACAACCCCCCCACCCCCATAATGTAATCCTCACATGTTTTATCCAAAGCACACTCTCTGCTGAATTACCTTTAAATTATATTCACAGTATTCAATCATTGTGTCTTTAGGGGAAAATATTCTTAACCATCTCATCGTCATATGTTTGTGTATAGCTACTTTGAGTAATTCTGATACTTAATTACACTCTTTCTGAGTTAACTTCAATAGTTACTTCCTCCAACCCATCAATGTGTTTATTAGATCCCATTCCTACTAGACTGCTCAAAGAAATCCTGCTATTAATTAATGCTTCAATCTTAATTATTCTTAAATATTTAATTGGCTACTTGCCACAGGTTTTCAAGGTGGCTGTAATTAAACCATTACTTAAAAAGCCATCACTGACCCAGCTGTCTTAGCTAATTATAGGCCAATCTCCAACCTTCCTTTTCTCTCAAAGACTCTTGAAAGAGTAGTTGTAAAACAGCTAACTGATCATCTGCAGAGGAACGGTTTATTTGAAGAGTTTCAGTCAGGTTTCAGATTCATCACAGTACAGAAACAGCATTAGTGAAGGTTACCAATGATCTTCTTAGAGCCTCTGACAGTGGACTCATCTCTGTTCTTGTCCTGTTGGACCTCAGTGCAGCTTTGATACTGTTGACCATAACATTTTATTACAGAGATTAGAGCATACTATAGGTATTAAAGGTACTGCACTGCAGTGGTTTGAATCATATTTATCTAATAGACTCCAGTTTGTTCATGTAAATAGGGAGTCTTCTTCACACACTAAGGTTAATTATGGAGTTCCACAGGGTTCTGTGCTAGGACCAATTCTATTTACATTATACATGCTTCCCTTAGGCAGTATTATTAGAAAGCATTTTCACTGATTTCCAGATTATACCCAGCTTTAGCTATCCATGAAACCAGATGATGCACATCAATTAGTATCTGACCAGATACTTACTCTGGATGGCATTACTTTGGCCTGTGAGGAATCTTGGAGGCAGAGCCTTCAGCTTTCAGGCCCCTGAAACCAGCTCCCAGTTTGGATTCAGGAGACGGACACCACCCCTATGTTTTTTAGATGAGACTAAAAGCCTTCCTTTTTGATGAAGCTTATAGTTAGGGCTGGATCAGGTGACCCTGAACCCTCAGTTATGATGCAACAGGCCTAGGCTGCTGGGGGGTTCCCATGATGTTCTGAATATTTATTTTTCACTCTCACTGTGTTTATACACTACTCTGGATTAAATCATTAGTTATTATTAATCTCTCACACATTGTGTCTTTTTGGTGCTATTTAAATAAAACTGAATTGCACTGATGTGCACAAGAGAGATAAAGAAGAGAGTGCAGGCATGGTGTCAGGGGTGACAGGAGGATAACAGCAAGCATGAAAGGGAAGGTTTACAAGATGATAATAAGAGCTGCTATGATGGATGGTTTGTGGCAATTAACTAAAGGTGACGATGACAGAATTCTTTTCATTGATCTGCTTCTTGGGTTTTTTTGTTTGTTTGTTTGTTTTTTACCTTTTTTTGTTTTTTTCTTTCTCTTTCAGGCCTTTTGGTAATTGTTCAGCTGGTCAGTTCATTCCCCTTTTTTTGAAAAATGTACCAGATAGTTTATTTTGGCCACTCCAGAGGTTTCTTTTAGGGTCATTTGTTTTTTATCTGTTTTTGCATTTTTCATATCTCTTAGTGTAAGAAAAGTGATATGGGGCTATTAGTGGACCCTGCAGATTTATTATCAATTCAGAATAAAATGCTTATGTGTCGGTTTCCCTGCACTTAATTGCACTTTACTGCGTTTTGTATTGTAGGTCTTTACCCACAATACAAAGCGCCTTGAGGTGAGTGTTTGTTGTGATTTGGCGCTATATAAATAAAATTCAATTGAATTGAATTAAACTTTACCAGAGGTAAACGAACAAACATTTTACCATAGCAATCACTGCTTAACTAATCTTTGAGGCATTGGACTCATTAAACACTGATCAACAGGTTCCTGATTACACAAAAGGCCCTAAACACTGCACCTTATCAGGTGACGGCCACTTTAGGTCAGAGAGGATCGGTGCAAAATGACTTGATTACACATTCTCTGAATTAATGATGATCATACTTTATTGATCCCACAATGGGGAAATTACAGTTAACAGAACACCCATCCAAGAAGACAAACAAACAAACATGGGGAGATAGGTGAACTGTGGCCATGCTGCCCCCCTTCTGGAGGCGCTGCCATTAAAAAGACAGAAACAATAGTGAAAACAAACAGTGGCTTGCAAAAGTATTCATACCCCTTGAGCTTTTCCATATTTTGTCACATTACATTGTATACCACTTTGTGTTGGTCTTTCACATTAAAGTCCAGTGAAATATATTTATGTTTGTGGTTGTAATGTGACAAAATATGGAAAAGTTCAAGGAGTATGAATACTTTTGCAAGCCACTGTATAGGGATGAGTGAGGAAAAAAATCATCTCATACTTTGTATACATACGCACACACACATACACAGTATAAGGTTAGAAAAACCTCTGTGATAGAGCAGAAACATATAGCATGGAAGCACTAGGGTGGGGAGGGATGGAAGGGAGCCAGCGGAGGCGAGAAGGGGGGGTCGGGCTACTGTGGGGCTGACTCAAACTCCCTCCTCAGCTAAGTTCTGATAAGATGTAGAGTTCCTCAGAGGCTTGGTCAGGGAGATCAGTCCAACACAGGTCAGAAGAAGACAGGACAGCGGGGGGGGGGGTAGAGCATCTGTTTACAAACATGCCGGAGACAATTTGATAAGCGGCAGTCCAAGAACGCCAGGGAGCCAAATTCCTGGTTCTATGACTTGTTTTGGTGCAGACTGTACTGATTAAATTGTTGACAGCCTTCAGTCTTACTGGCACCTCTCAGTGGTGAAAAAAATCCAATTCATCCAAATCTTCTTGGTTTGTTCTTACCCCTCAGAATCAGCTCCAGATTAGGGGTTGTTGGTTGTTGTTTAACTGTTCATGTGTTATTTCATGTTGTCAATAACACCCTAAACCTGACTTGATCCTGAATACAGAAACAGCAAAGACAGAAAAATTAACTTATCACTGCGTCACTGACATTTTATATACGCACCATTATGCATTTTTAGAGTCTGTTTAAGACAACACATTATGTTTATTACTTTATAAATGTAACTTTAATTAATTTTTCCTCCAGGTGCAAAGAAATACGGCCCTTATCACTTTTTACACAAACCTCCTCATCGCCACTGTTATCCAGATCGGCACTATCATCATGATCGTGTTAAAACCAGATGATCGTAACACCAACATTTCTTCTCTTGTTTTCTACCTTGTTGTGATGGCCAGTCTTTACTTCAAGATGTGCATTGCTCTGGAAAGGTACCTGTCTGTCAGTGTGTGTACTACATTATATTTCAGTGTGAAGCATCTTTGTGGTCAGAATTATACAGTTTTATACTGTGATACTCAGAATATCTGTCTGTCTTGTGTTGCAGGTATTTTTTTGTCGCCTCTCCACAGCTGGACTCCATGAGACAAACTCAGGGTTCTGTGCTGGTCTGTGTTCTGATCTGGGCTCTTTATATTATCTCTGTACCTTTTGCCGTAGTCTTACAACAATATTTCTGTTTAATTTTTTTTTTACCCTCCTCCCTTGTTCTCTGTTCACCTACTGTTTAAGATTAAGATAGTGTTTATTTGTCACATGCACAGTTATACACAGTACAATGCACAGTGAAATGTATTTTGTACCTGCAACCATATATACACACACATAAATAAGAAGAATAAAAATAAAAATAAGTAATTCACACTATACACTATACTCTATATACTATACACTATACACACTTTTACATGGAATTATAGATTATAATATTTACATTGTGCAATAATAGTCCAGTTAGGGCTCAGAGTTGAGCAGACGGATGGCTTGTGGGTAAAAACTCTTCTTCAACCTTTCAGTCTTAGTCCTCAGGCAGCGGTAACGCCGGCCTGATGGGAGCAGGGAGCAGAGAGAGTGTCCGGGGTGGCTGGGCTGTTTTAGGATCTTCATGGCCCTCAGCCTGCACTGCTTGGTGTAAATGTCCTGCAGGTTGGGGAGGGTGGTTCTGATGGTCCGTTCAGCTGAACGAACCACCCTTTTTAGAGCCATGAAGTCCTGCTTGGTGCAGTTTCCCATCCAGGTGGTGATGCTCCCACGCATGATGCTCTCGATGGTGCAGGTGTAAAAGTTCCTGAGCACCTTGAGTGGGAGCTTGAAGTCTCTCAGCCGCCTGAGGAGGTAGAGACGCTGTCTGGCCTTCTTCACAGTGATGTTAATGTGATGAGTCCAGGACAGGTCCCGTGAGATGGTCACTCCCAGGTATTTGAAAGTGTCCACTCTTTCCACCTCAGCACCACTGATGACAAGTGGATGGTAGTCCCTCTGCTGCTTCCTGCTGAAGTCCACAATCAGTTCCTTCGTTTTGCTGACGTTGAGCAGGAGGTGGTTCTCCTGGCACCAGTTCTCCAGGCGGGAGACCTCTCTCCTGTAGGCTGTCTCCTCATTGTGGGAGATCAGTCCCACAACAGCAGTGTCGTCAGCAAACTTGATGATGACGTTGGACTCTGACGTGGCCACGCAGTCATGGGTGTACAGTGAGTACAGCAGAGGGCTGAGCACACAGCCTTGGGGGGATCCAGTGTTGAGGGTGAGGGAGGATGAGGTGAGGTGACCCACTCGTACCACCTGTGGTCTGCTGGTCAGGAAGCTGTGAACGCACCTGCACAGGGATGGGCCCAGGCCCAGGTCCAGCAGCTTAGAGACCAGCCTGGAGGGAACTATGGTGTTGAATGCTGAGCTGTAATCTACAAACAGCACTCTCACATAGTTCCCCTTACCAGTGTCTATGTGCGAAAGGGTCTGTTTAGTTGAGGTCTTACAAACTCTGCCTGCTGCCAGCTCAGTGTCCACAGAGGAAAAACGAAGAATTGTGGGAATTTTAGTTCTTTTGATGTTTAACTACGTTCTGATGATGTTTCCTATGATGATGTTTTATATTTTCATGGTCTCACCTCATTATCACTTTGATATTTATATCCCAGATATCATTTTGACTTTGTCTCTTCTCAGTCCTTTTGTGGACTTGAGTCTGTTTCTCTTCATGCAGAAAGGGCCCATTGACAAGCTGCTGGCCTATCTGTGCTGCTGCAGTGTGGAGAGCGCTGCAGCAGATGAAGATCATCAGAGTGACTGATGGGAGCTCACAGAGGCTTCATTTCAGCAGAGAAAAGGGGGGAAAAATGGGACCCAAATGGCGACAGAGATACAGAAAAACTAGGGAACTCTAGATACACAAACTGCTGCCTTTACAGTTATTATTTCAAATGAACATCTAACAACAGCTTTAATTTTTTAAAGTTCTGCTCTCAGCTGAAACATCTTCTGCCTGTCAAACACATGAAATTCAGTTCAAGGTCAGTTTGCACCCACTGGTGGTAACAGGAAGCACACGTCTGAGTAACTGCATGCTGTCTGAAGAGAAAACTGAAACAAACAGAGAACTCAAGGATTCAGCAATGTTTTATTCTGACAGGGGAGCAGTTACAGCCAGCATTACTTTCTGCAAGAGCTCGCCGGGGCAGTCATAGCAAGCCATTTTTATATATTTTTTTATACATATTGTGTATAGCAAATGTTGCAAAATGAGGTAAAGAAGAAGAGCTGCCTCTGTAGTTTCTCACAGTGCTGGAATGTGATGAGACTGCGCTTCTGAGTTCAGCTCTGAGCAGCAAACACAGTGTTCAAGGTTAAAGTGCGTTCCCACTAGTGTTGTAGTCAAGACCACCTAACCTGAGCCCGAGACAAGACCAAAACCAGAGGGTATCAAGACCGAGACAAGACCAAGACTTTTAGGGTCCAAGACCAGTCGAGACCAGGACCGAGGGAGGGCGAGACCGAGACAAGACCAAGACCAGTGCCTGACACTACATGACCCAATAAAACGTGAAACATGATCAAAATCACTTCTCAAATTGATCTGAAAGATCCACATTCCCATAAAATCATCCTGATATTAAACACTCACAGCTCAAATAAATATAACCATCTTTATTTAATACTCCTGGGTGACTTCCATCATTTAGCACAGAATGTAAAACAATTATTCATAGTTCATCACAATAGTCTTAACTTTTCTCTGCCTTTCATAAACAATGCATAAAGTTATGCTGTTTTTAAACCAACAATCTTTGTAAAAATGGGTGCTTTTTCAAAACCACATAGCTAAATGTGTAAAACTGAAAAAATGGCAAACACTCATCAACAGTAAGAACTAAAGTCTTTAATCTTATACAGATTAAAGCTGCAGGATGTAACTTTTATAAAAAATCTGGTTTTTACATATTTGTTAAAACTGTCACCATGTCACGACAGTATGAGACCGATAATCTGCGAAAAAAATGGAGCTCCTCCACCTCCTCCCTGAACCGCTCCCAGTCAAAAACAACCAATCAGAGCCAGGAGGAGGGTCTTAGCACTGTCAATCACTCCTCGTGTATGCTGCTCAATGTAGCTGTGTGCGATACTTCAAGATTTGGTATCGATCCTATGCCAAGTAAACACAGGGCCATTATCACCGATACTGATACCGATATTTAATAATTATAAAGAATTTTCATGAAGTTTAACTGGTTTGAGATTTTTTCCTTTGGATCATTAATTAGTTAAAACCCAGGATAGAATTGGGCAAAGTTTATATGTAAGTAGAAAATACTTTATCAAAATAAAAGTTATTGTTCTGAAATAATAGAACATTAACAAAACAATTTTCCCCACACATTGATGTCTGGATTTATTTTTCATGAACGAAGTGTACAAAATCATCACTCAAGAACAAATGCAAACTTTTTTCCAGGTAGATCGTTCAGAAAGTATAATAAAAAAATTTAATAAAAAAATGTTCCTTCATTCACTAATTTTATACAAATTTAAATTTGAATTTGCTTTAAATGTTTCATAGCAAAATCCTTTTTTTTTTTTTCCCCCAAATAAAATATGTTATGCGTCACATGCCAGTATAACAAAACACTGTGGGGAGGGGAGGAGCAAAGTGCTCTGTGCTGTGACAGGGGCAACACTTAGACAGTCAGCTCACATCTTTGATGAAACCGCAGCACTGCATACAGGAGAGAAACTGAAGCCAAAGTATCGATCTCATTACACTGATATTGATCAATACCAATACCAACGTTGGTATCCATATTATCGATATTAGGATCGATCTGCCCACCACTAGCTCAATGTACTAATGGCGGAGAAACACCTTACTTTTCTGCCGTTACCATTGGTGGTGGCCATGGTAACTTCAGGGTTCTAGCAAGAAATATTTCTCACCCCAGGGCTAACGCTAATGCTAATTAGTAACCTAATGCTAACCCCTAAATGCCGCTCCCACTTGTTAATTGAGTGATGGGGCCTAAGATGTAACTGGAAAGCAGTAATCAGTTTTTTTGGAAGTGTAGTTACATTTCTCGAGGTGCATGTCAGGTTTGGTTCAGAGAGGATTTTCAGTTATACACAAAGGACCTCTAAAGAACTCTAAATCAGGCCTTATTAGATCGATAGAATGATCATTTTTGCATATAATCCAGAAAAGTTACATTTATATATCAAGCATTTAATGTGTCCCAGAGTGCCGTTTCCTTCCACTGTGTTTGCAGAAATCACATAAAAAAAACATACACAACAAAAACATAATCCAGATTCCTCAGCTGCTAAAAGCATTTCCTACATTTGAATATCAGCCACCATGTTGTGAGCATAAACTATCACGTTTTTAAATGCAACAATAGGAAGTGACATCATCTTGCTGGGAACTGTAGTTATTTTATTCTTGAAGGACTTTCATAGCTCTACTGGTGCTGAAAACTAATGTTTGACTATGGCTTTCTGAATACAAGTAGGGCTGCAACTATCAATTATTTTATTACTCAAGTATTCAGTTGATTACTCCGTCAATTAATCAAGTAATTGGATAAGAAATAATTTTTCATTTTAACAATTCATCTGCATATTTTAACTTCCGTACTGCAGATGTTTCTCTGTGTGAAACAAACAGGGTGGATGGAGCAGCTACAAAGTTCTCTGTTCTTCATGTTGCTGATCAGGTGGTTGATAAAAAACCACAAGAGGGGGGCGCCAAAACGATGTGGGAAAATATTTCTCTAGTTGCATTTTCTGTATTTAACAGCTGTGCATATGACATGATCAATAACAGAGGCGCTGCGCTGATTAGGTGCCCCTGCACTCCTTCACCTCCCCTCCTCCTGTCCCATTTAAAGACAGTCGGTAAGTTATGTCACAGAAGTCTTGTATTTTATAAGTCCATGAATAAGTGATCTGCACACATGAACACAGTAAACGTTGAGAGGATGCGGATGGTGCGTTGTGTGTGTGTGTGTGTGTGTGTGTGTGTGTGTGTGTGTGTGTGTGTGTGTGTGTGTGTGTGTGTGTGTGTGTGTGTGTGTAGTGTTCTAGCTAGCGGTTGATCGCAAGGCGCGGCGCCAGGCTGAGACGCTTCACTTTCGGAGCTCTGCTGTCTCTGCATTTAGCAAACAGGATTTATTTAAATCAGTAAAATAAATTTGAATGGCCAGAATACAGCAGCTTTTTTCCTCAACACATTAAATAAAATATAAAATTATATTATTCTTCAAAAATCACATTAGGAAAAATGAATATATTTCAAACTGATGAAAAGTTGCAAATTTTTCAGGTAAAAACTGTAATTTGAATTTATGCGCTTCACAGTCGGGAAAACGCTGCATAAACTGCGCAGTGTGTCCAGTTTATCAGCAAATAGCGCAGCTGCAAACACAGCGGTGGAGACAAGTTATCACGCGGTCCAGTCCCCAAAGCTGCAGGGACGCATTATGATGCTTCGTGAGAAAAGTCGACTCTCAGCCACCTTTCATCCCGGAGACCTGCTGAGGCTTTTCCTTCACTTTCTATGAACTGACAGATTTCCTCAGGCAGCTCATCGCACCTGTGTAATAAGGCGCGTCACCAAATTCAGAAGCTATTTACTCCAGAAAAGCCTCTTACAAAGTTCCCTGTCTGTGTCTCGGTGTTTATGACGCGTTCTGTCTTCAGGACTTTGCTGCGCAGCGTTTCCTGCAGTGTGACGCAGTGATACACTGTCAGCTCACCTGTGCAGGTCTCCCTCTTCATCTTTTCCGTATCTGTCCCACCAATCCGCTCTTTCCCCCGCAGCGCAAGTGAGGAAAAGAGACAGATGGTTTACCTCCGATGTCAGCGTTCAGGACTTTTGCCTCCCACCTGATTGGAAAATCCCTGTTTTCCACTTTTTGTTTGGTCATTTTTTGGGGAGTCAGGCAGCTTAAATGTCACTGTAAAAAGTGCTGACCGATGTTTTATCCGCTGATCACTGATCAATCGGCAATAGGGAAAACGGGTTAGCGCACAGTTCTTGGCCTGCCGGCAGCTGCTGCAGTGCGTGGAATTTGTAGTATAAGTGGTGGGAGCACATTTACCCGTGGGCTATTAATAATAACTATATGAAATCATCATGCTGGCCGTATAAAATTAGATCGTGGGCCGGAAGTGGCCCGCAGACCTTGAGTCTGACACATGTGACATAGAGAAAAACTGCAGTAAGGAAGTTAAAATGGGCAGATGAATTGTTAGTATGAAAAATTATTTCTTATCCAATTACTTGATTAATTGATGGAATAATCGATACAATACTCGATTCTGAAAATAATCGATAGCTGTATTCAGAAAGCCATAGTCAAACATTAGTTTTCAGCACCAGTGGAGCTGTGAAAGGCCTTCAAGAAAAATGACATGCACCTCAAGAAATGTAACTACAGGTTACATTTCTCGAGCAATCATCCTGGACGTGTTGTTCAGTTCCAGGGAATGTTGTTGCAGGAAAGAACAGGATTTTGTGTCCTGGGATGGGGACACTGTCTTAGTCACAGCTGGTGAATATGGAGTTGACGAGGCTACAGGGTTAGAGGTTGGTTGTTGTGCTGCATGTGTGTCACAGTCCTTCTTGTCACACTGATCCCAGCGTTTCAATATACTCTTCTGCAGGCTGAGGGAGTCTTGTAGACATTCTCGTAATCTTTCAACCTCTGTTTGTAACTCTTGAACCTGTTGGTTAAGCTCAGAAGTTATGGGTTGGGGAGCCAAGTACTCTGTTAGGCTAACAATGTCCATGTCGGAGTGACAGTCAACCTCATCATCCATTATATCCGGAGGGCATGCCATTCTGCATTGATTTTTTAGAATTTGCACCTTAAATCAGCAATACAGTGTTATTAGAGTGTGTTATTAGAGGCCAGAAGTCTGTAGTCTATAAGACCACTGAAATCTCAAATCCCAGTGACTTAAAGTCAGACAATCAAACATCAAATTCACATAGCAAAAACACCCCAAAATACACTGCCCTGCAAAGAACAATAGTTAACAATGAATGAAAGAAGCAAGGTTCACCAAAACATCGATTAATCACAGCAAAGTAATAATAAGGAAATTTTAATCTCTGGAAAAGTACAGGGTTGCACTATATGGCACACCTGTCCCTTCAGCTATGGACTTGCTGCTGCGGGCTCATGAGCTCCATGCAGTCCTTGGGCCTAGTGGTCATCAGTCCTCTCCTGCACGCTTCAGAGGCAAGCGGGACAACGAGCTTCACTGCTTTAAGTGCTCTCGGCCTGGGTTCACGTCCCGCACGTGCCCAAGCTGCACCATCGTGACCCTCACTGAATCTGACATGTCCCACTCCCGACCTAGACTTGTCGGAGCCTCCTCAGTAACTCCGTCTGCAAATGTGGACGAGCCTGAAGCTGAAACACACAGGCTCACAGCTGTTGACCAAATATCCACCAGGCAGGCGGGAAACCGAAAGGGGGGGAGGACATTTTACCGAGGCAACCCTCCCCCCAGGCATTGATTGAGCCTCACCCAGATGCCATGACCCCACAAGAGCAAATTGTTCTGGGTCATATGGAGGATACAGCTTCTCAGGCACCCTGGAACACACCACTGAGGACCAAAGTAAACTTTAACTCTGTGTCCACAGACACAGGGGCATCTCTTTCTGCTGTACGAGCTGACCTTGTCAAAGTGAACAATTCCTACCCTTGCAAAACTCAGCAGTGGACAGGCCCCCCTGTGATCCTTGCAGACAATGCTTGCTGTTCCCCTGATGGTGTTGCTTGGCTAACCATCGGCTTCATGAACAAACGTTTTTACCACCGTTTTGCCATAATTCATGGCTTGACAACCCCTTTCATTTTGGGGATGGATTTCATGATCAGAGCTTCATTAACCATCCATATCCCCTCCAGAACTGTATACATGGACAACATCCCGTGTCCTGTGGTGAGCGAAGAGGAGGATGAAGCGGCTGACTTATTTGTCGAAGGAGGGATGATCATGTCCCTTGACTCACTGGAAACAGTGCTTGTCTCTAAAGTTGCGGAGGCAAACCTTGAGGAGGGCCAAAAGTCAGCTTTGGTCAGCCTCCTCACACACTTTGAGGAGATGTTTGATGGTCATTTAGGCCACACCTCCCTCACTGAACACATGATCAACACTGGGGATGCAAAACCTATAAATCTCCCCCCTTATCGCACCTCCCCAGCAAAGAAACAGCTTATTGAAGAGCAGGTGGATAAGATGTTGCAGGATGGCATCATTGAGCCCTCCACCAGCCCATGGGCTGCCCCAGTTGTAATTGTAAACAAGCCTGGGGCCGATCCGAGATTCTGTGTGGATTTTAGGGGCATAAACCAAGTCACACAGAAAGACGCGTACCCCTTGCCACGTGTTGAAGAGTCACTTGACTTCCTTGCGAGAGGGCGGTTTATCACAACACTGGATTTGGCCCGTGGATACTGGCAAGTGTCGGTTGCGGAGGAGTCCCGACCGAAAACTGTTTTTATTTCCCACTGTGGTCTTTTCCAGTTCCGTGTGCTCCCCTTTGTTCTCTGCAATGCACCAGCCACCTTTCAGAGGCTAATGAATACTGTCCTCGCAGGTCTTGTATACAAGACATGTGCTGTGTACCTGGATGACATTGTGGTTGTTTCCCCCACTTTTGAACAACACCTGGCTGATCTAGGGGAAGTGCTCGAAAGGCTCAAATCTGCAGGTCTTTCTTTGAAACTTAAGAAATGTCAGTTCTGTTTGAGTGAGCTCACCTTCCTCGGCTATCGCATCACTCCTTATGGCATAAAGCCTGATGAAGACAAAGTCAAAGCCGTGTTGGAGTTTGGTATCCCATCCAGCGTCAAACATGTCAGGCAGTTTCTTGGCCTGACAGGGTACTATCGCAGGTTCGTAGAGAACTATGCACGCCATGCTGAGCCACTTCACGCGCTCACCCGGAAAGACACAGCTTTTCACTGGGATGATAAGTGTCAGAAATCCATGGATCTCTTGAAAAAGAGTGTCACTTCGGCACCTGTCCTCAGATTTCCTGACTTTGGATGCCCTTTCTTCATTCACACCGATGCTTGTGATATTGGCCTTGGGGCAGTCTTGATGCAGAAGGATAAAGAGGGTGAAGAGGTCGTTATCACTTACGCAAGTCACTCTCTGCACAAAGCGGAAAAGCCATACTCTACCCCCGAGAAGGAGTGTTTGGCTGTTATTTGGGCTCTCGAACATTTCAGACCTTATGTTGAGGGCCTTCATGTGACTGTTTTTACTGATCACAGCAGCCTCAAGTGGCTAATGTCCCGGCCTAACCCTTCTGGCCGACTAGCCCGATGGTCCTTACGACTCCAGGACTTTGACTTCAGCATAGTGCACAAGTCCGGTGTGAACAACAGAGTGCCGGATGCACTCGCAACCCTCTGCCTAATTCCTGCAGCACTCCTACAGATCTTTTGCCTGAGTACGCTGTCATTGGCAGTTTGGATCTCCGTACTGTGCCTCCAGTACTACTGGCAGATCGCGAACATGTTAAGCGATTGCAGTTGGATGACCCAGTCACTGGCCAACTGCTCAGAGGTAATGAAATGGACCTCAATAACATGAATGAGGACGACTCCTCATTATACACTGTGTATGATGGTCTTCTCTATTATAAAGACCCAAAACACAAGTGTGGATTGCATCCATTGAAGGAGCTTAAATTGTATGCTCCTACGTCACTCCGTGGTACTTTGCTCAGCTACTACCATGATCACCCCACCGCGGGTCACCTCGGTATTTCTAAAACACTGGTGAGACTGCAGTCCAGGTTTTTCTGGCCACAAATGGCTGCGGATGTCAAGCGTTATGTTGCTTCCTGCTCGGTCTGTCAGCTCACTAAACCAAGCCAAAGGAAACCAGCTGGTTTCATGGTTCCTATCATGCCCCAAAAACCCTGGGAGTACACAGGGGTGGATTTTGTCGGGCCACTGCCTCGCACTGCCTCAGGGAATGCCCATTTGCTGGTCTTTGTTGACTATTTTTCCAAGTGGATCGAGGTGTGTGCTGTTAGAGAGGCTACAGCGCAGGTGGCAGCCAGTAAGTTTGTCAGTGAAGTTTTTGCCAGACACGGTACCCCCACATATCTTATCTCAGATAGGGGCTCACCGTTTGTAAGCGAGTTGTTTGAGCATGTCCTCTCTGCACTTGGGTCCATGCATCGCCTTACCACGGCCTACCATCCTCAGACTAATGCGACGGAGAGGGTGAACAGGACACTCAAAACTGCTATACGTGCTTATGTTGGAGACAAACACACATCATGGGATAAGTTTCTTTCCCAGATCTGCTTTGCATTGCGTACTGCTCCCCATGACAGCACCGGACTAAGCCCTGCCATGATGCTGTATGGTCGAGAACTGGAAACCCCACTTGACCTCATTACACAACCTTCCTCCTCTGAGGTGGATGAACCCACTGTGCCATACCCAGAGACTCTTAGAGCCTCCCTGCAAGAGGCACACGATCATGCCAGAGTAGCACTGGCCCACAGTCACAAGAGACAGAAGCATTTTTATGACTTGAGACGCCGTCAGGCTACATATGCTGTTGGTGACCTGGTTAAAATAAAGTCCCACCCCAAGTCTGATGCGCAGGCTAACTTTGCTGCAAAACTAGCACCTCTGTACTCAGGCCCGCTGCGTGTCACTCAGAAGCTTGGAGATGTCAACTACAGACTGACCAGGCTGGAAACTGGTGAGGACGCCGGTGTTTTTCACGTAGTTAATATGCAGCCTTTTCACACTTGGGACTCAGCTTCCTCTGCCAGGGTCTCTGTCCCTACCATGACGGAATACGGGACCGCAGGACCTTCAGACTCTGTTTTACGCACTTCCCAGGCTGACACCCAAGCTGGTTTCCCTGCAGCGGATGTGCGCTACACTATGCCTGATGATGCTGACTGTGGTACGGATGACAACACTAGACACGACCCTACTTTGGATGTGTCTGACACCAGCCCGGATTATGCGAACCGGTATAAACTAAGGCCGAGACGTTGCCCCAGAATTACGTCTGGTTGGTCGGATAGGAGGTGGACAAACCCTCACCACACCAAAAGACTCGACCTGGAATAGAAAACAGTTTTGTTGTGTTTTGAGTATTCTGTTTGGCGTAAGTGCCTCATTTGTTGTGTGCCAGCCCACAAAAACATGAGTAATTCAAGGGAAGATTTTGTTTGATACTTTTTGTATTTTATTTTGTTTCCTGATCCAGTGGTCATAGTTTCTCCACTGCTTGATTTTGCCTCCCACATTTGTTTTGATTTCCTGTTCTCTTTTTTATAATGTAGTTTGGATTTGTATTGAGAAGTACACTCATTCATCTCATTCTGTTATGTGCTTGTTATGTGGCTGTACGGTAGTACAACTAACTCAAGACGATTTTGAAATTTTTTTGCTCTTTTTACTGATATGTGTGTCAGTATGCTGACTGTGATGTGTTTCCCTGAATGTAACCACACTTTTCTATGTGAGTTATGTATGACCACATATTAAGTGCAGGGTGGCTGATTTTTTCTGCTGTGTACGGCTGAGGACAGCCTTATTGTAACCAGGGGGGATATGTAACAGCCAGAGCAACAGGGATGGGATATGCTGCAAGGTTGAATGATGCCACTAGGTGGTGTTTCTTCCTTGTTGCGTGTGTTGGACTGAGAACCACTGCAGAACGCCGCTGATGCCCACCCAGCCGACATCTTGGAGCGCAAGCTCTACGTTGTGACAAGCTGATCGCGGGACTCTCTCTGTGCCTATTGTCATGTATGATCTGGCTATGTAGAGCCGTGGAGACCTGGCGTTCGATGGTCGTAAGTTCTGCCAAATAAAGGCACTGTATTCGGAATCTTGTCGGCTATGTTTATGAGTTACCCAGGCATGGCTAGTGCTAGCCCTAGCTAATCTCGCTAGACTCTCCACCCGCAGTTAGCCCCCGTTACAATGTGTAGGCCACTCAATTAACAATCGGGAGCAGCTTTTAGCGGTTAGTATTAGCTTGCTAATTAGCATTACCACCCCCGCCCCTGGGGGGGGGGCGCCTAAAAATGTGTCCGCATACACCTCAGAAAGTATATAGCTGCGCCCCTGAACGTACACATTGTGAATGAAACTGTCCGTGCTCTGTGGTAGATTGCAAACTGCGGTGAAATGATACAGGCGTAAGCAGCGATAATAGCAGCGACCTAGCCGGGGCGGAGTCTGCGAGGTGCGCTCCTTTGAGAGGCAGAGGAGCGCAATCTTTGTTGGATTTGAATCAGTACGTTTTGCATCCAATAAAAGCAAAGATGTTAACAAATAAATTGGACAGTATTCTGGCAATTTAGTGATATTTCCAGAGCTGTGGTCTTGACTGGTCTTGAAATAAAATCCCGAGTCCACAAGTTCCGAGTCCATGACAAGACAGAGACCATCAAAAAGCGGTCTCGAGACCAAGACCGATCTCGAGTACTACAACACTACAGACACCCTCTCTATTGTTAAGATTAGGCTGGTTTTCTGTGTAATTTTTGTATGGTCATTACCTTATATAAAGTGCCTCATGCTTCTTTGTTTGTTTTATTATATTTGATTCATTTTGTTATTCAAGTTTGTTCTAATCAATTGAATTTTATTTATATAGCACCAAATCACATTAAACAGTCGCCTCAAGCTGTGTTATGTGTTATTTTGCATGTCACACATTGTCTTCCCTCATATTAACATTCATATATTGTTATACGTAGGTGTATGTATGTAATAGGCAGGTGATTACAGTGACTTAATGAAGCTCCTTCACCACAGGCTCAAATAGTGCAGATAGAAGCAGAACAGATTTAATGTCAGCAGCTCTTTCTGCAGAGTGTTGTTAATAACTGGACTGAACAAACACAGCAGAAATTCATATGGAGATGAGTTTTGTACAGGTGAGTTTTGTTTAAATGTTCAAACACATAAGGGAGTCCTTGTAAGTTCAATTTGTTTGAAAATGTAATAGAAGCATTTTCAGTTCCTGAAAATTATATTTATTTTGTTCAGTTTACTGCACTGCTGGCATCAGACACTGCAATAAATACAGGACGAGATTTTTATCTTTGTTAAACTTTTCTTTGTTGCTGTATTAGTGAAATTAAAAAAATATCTTGAAAAGAAAATTATTAGCATTTTAACTTTTTCCAGTTACAGAAAGTTACACCAACATGAAACCTGCATTCAATCTAAAGGCCAACAGGGGGCGTTTCATAAAGATGTCAGAGTGCATAAAACACAATGAGAAAATGACCTGTCTGTTGCTGTGATCATAGCCACAGTAAACTCTTTACTGATACATTAATGTGTCAGTTGATAGTTTAAAATCTTAAGCAGGCCCATCACCTCATTACCATATAGAAGCATCTCAGTGGGTCCACTGTCTGTGCAGGTGTAGTGTTTTTTATGGTATTAATGAAATTTTTATTTATTTGTTTTTTTTATAAAGCCTGTCATGTCTGGCACTGTTTGCAAGCAGAATTGTGATCTGAATGCATTGTTGTGCCAAACATATGTATTCTTCCAAGATAAGCTCTATAGAGTCTCTATAAGCTTTTCTTGTTAATGTTTGTGTTTTTGTTTTGTTTTGTTTGTTTGTTTGTATTTGTTTTATTTTATTTATTTATTTGTGTACATATACATTTAATTCCAGTTGACAGGCTGAGGAAAAAAAAAAAAAAAAAAGGAGAGAGAAAGGGGAGAAAACAGAAAAAGAGGACAGAGCACCACTAAACTAACCAAAACAATTCAAACGCTGCAACTGCAAAAAAAAAAAAAAAGACAACATACCAAAACAGAACAAGCAATACCTGGAAAAATAACTATGTGGAAAAGGCACAACAAAATGAAACATGATTGTATAAGAACAACAATTTTGTTATGCTGTGATTGCATTAGTGTCTGTGTCATGGAATGCACTTACCAACGAGGGCAGAAAGCCGCCACTCCGCCCACAAGGAGCCAGAGGCAGGCAGAGAAGGACCCAGGAAATCCGAGCCAATGTGCAGCCCATCAAGAGCCACGAAAACCCGCGGCCGCACATTCCAGTGACAACCGCATAACCACCCCAGCAGAGGGGAGAGGGAGGTCCCAGATGGAGCCCCCCCAGTCGAGGGGCAAGGGCCCCAGGGAATTCGAGGCATCAGGAAACCGGCCCCCCCAGGGCCAGCCCCCCGTGCAGGCCGGCAGCAGGGCCCCGGGGCCCAGGTGGCCAAGAACCGCCCAACATACCGCAGAGCCCCCCCCCCCCCCCCCCACACTCCGGAGAAGCCCAAGCCGCAGCCCCCAGGAGAGCAGGTCGACACCCACGCCAGAACATCCAGCCTGGCCCAGGAACCCCAAGGCACCCACACCCCAGGGAAGTGGGGAACGCAGGAGCGACCACCGAGAAGCAGCCGGGAGGCAAGGCACAAGAAGGCCCAGATTCAGGTCCAGCCATGCACACACGTATGCACACACACTCACCCACATATGCTCATGTGCACACACGCCCACCCACATATGCTCATGTGCACACACACCCACCCACATATGCTCATGTGCACACACACTCACCCACATATGCTCACGCACACACACACCCACCCACATATGTTCATGCTCACACACACCCACCCTCATATGCTCATGTGCACACACACCCACCCTCATATGCTCATGTGCACACACACCCACCCACATATGCTCATGTGCACACACACTCACCCACATATGCTCACGCACACACACACCCACCCACATATGTTCATGCTCACACACACCCACCCACACATGCTCATGTGCACACACACACACACACACACACACACACACACACACACACACACACACACACACACACACACACACACACACACACACACAACCCTATCCACACGCATTCACCCACCCAAATACACCCACGAGGACTGTGACAAATGCACAAAGATACACATTCATCCACATCTATCCACCCTCTGAGGCCAGGGCAAATAGACACCCCACCCGGGCCAACAGCGACCCCACGATGCTGCCAGCCCGGCACCCGAAGCACCACCCGACTCCCACCCTGGGCGAGGTGCAGGAAATCCGGGTGTGGGATGGCCCACCCCACCCCCCACCCAAATTATAAATGTTGAATGTTATGACCAGGAAACCTGGAGTAAGAGAGCCAGCTGTCCGCTGGCTCAGTAGGCACCCCGATTCCCCACAGCCCAGCACAGGGCAGGCACAGGTGGACCCGGGGCCCCGGTGACAGCACCATGGAGCACTGCAGCTCCCGAGATCGGCACCACAGCCCCCGCCACAGAGGGCAGCATGCTCCACTCCAGATACTCATTCACTCAACGAGGGACGCAAACAAGAGACAAGACAAACTGGCCTGAATTGGGAAAACGGTGCCCCGTCCACCCCAGCCACTCCACGACAGCCGCCCCCACCACCCCCACCACCCCACGATGCAGGCACCCCAGAGCCCCAGAAGCGCGGACCGAACATCCCGACGCGGGCCGGGCCAACCCACCCCACCCGGTGGCGCGCCGGGACAGCAGAGACCCCCCTGGCACCAGGGGGGACCCACCGGCAGCCGGCGCGATCCCAGAGCCCCAGGCCCCAGACCCCACGCCCCGAGCCCCACAGAGAAGACCGGCCAATCCGGCCAAGGACAGCAGCCATCACCCCAAGCACCCCGGCCACACCCCAAGACCGTAAGGCAGCACCCACCCCAGCCCCCTCAACCAGGACAAGCACACGGACGCCACAAGAAGGCAGCCGCCGGAAAATTTTTAAATGAAGCAAGAATACCTCTGATGTGAGCATCAGGTAGTTTTTGTTGATAGCCTAGATGCTTTGTAACAGAAAATTTAGACTTCTGTGTTAAATCTACAACCTGCGGCATATCCTATGCCCTAGTCTGATGTGCACCCGCCTGGAAATGTAGCTACACCTATCACCAGTGAAGCCCACAGCTAGTGTGATCGGCCTGTTCAGTACTGTGGATTCCTTCTTTGCATTTATGGAAATTTTTTGCCAAAGTTTTCAAATGTTTCAGTGAGAGAGCAACAATCATCACCTCAGCATGAAGAATAATAAGCAAAGCCTCGATATAACAAGAGGTCAGCAAATTCCTGCAAGGAGATCGCCAAAACTGTTGAAATGAAAGTGAAGGAAAAACCTGAGGGACAAATATGTTTAAATCCCCAGCAAAAAAAAATAAATAAATAAATAAATCCCCAGCAAAACAAACAAAAAACCAAAAAGTCCCAGGATTTCATTTGTTTCTATGGTCCATGTCATGACCACACTGGGATATAATCACATAGATGATGTTGTAGGCTCGACAAAGATTCACCACAGAAGTCTAAATCAGCTGTAAGACTGCGCTGTCCTCAGTCTCTCAGAAAGATTCAGGTTTTTTACTCCTCACAAGATCAGATAGTGACAGAACGCTCAGGCCGAGTTTTTAGAAACAGGACTTCACAAACCAGTGTGTTACAGCATGTTAACTACGGCCATCTTTTTATACAGTCTATGAACATGACATGGAAGAAGGGGGCGGAGTTTGTCACTGTGCCTTCAAAGATACTGTAAAGATTAAGAAAAAATTCTCTATAAATATATGAGTGTGACCACATGTCAGTGGGGGTGGGGTTTAAAGTTTGCTTCCACAACTTCCCCGTTCAAGACAAACTCATCATATCACAGATTTGATCCACTGGTTCAGCTAAAAGCAGTCCTGAGGTAAGTAAAGACAAATATTCTCATTATTTCTACTTGAAGAGAAACATAATCAGGCCAAGTCAGTATTATGGGATTGTGTTCATTTCGTTTGTGTTTGCAGTGAGTTTCTGTGTAAATGCAGTGAATGTAAATGTGATCATTGTAATGCACTAACTGTATTTGATTCTGCTCAGTTTCATTTATATATCAGCAGCTCACAACAACAGTCACATCAAGGTGCTTTACACTGTAAGTTAAAGGCCCTACAATATTAGAAAGAAACCCAACAATCACAGATTACTGAACAGAAACCTGATGATAGCTCAGTAACAGGAGTTCATATCTTTAATACAAAGATGCTCCTGAAATGAGTTAGTTTGGTGAATGAAATATAGATAATGTCTATAGCTGCTGACATTATCAGTTACCAGTTTATTAGGTGCACATTACTAGTAGCATCTATTTTCTCTAAAGTTGATCCTGCTTCATTAAAAATACTTTAAATTAGACTTCATGCTCACTCACTGAGCTTTATCATGGTTTTCATTTCTGCACTAAAAGAAGGTCAAATTTAACATTTGTTGAGAGTTAAAAAGTGAAAATATTCAAAAATTCTTTAACATGAGATGAACGACGGTTAGACGATGATCTTAGTTTCAAAGTGTGAGTTCAAAAGGAGACCTTTAATATGCTGCGATTCAGAGACATTAAATCTGTGGAGCTTTGCTATTAAAGATGATACTCAGTGACAGAAAAGAAAAATCATTATGAAAAAAATGGGACTTTGGTTTTAGATTGTGACATTTGGAGTTGGTGTAAAACAGATTTTGTTTAAGTTTATAAACCCTGAAAAGTTTATGCAGCCAGTGGCTGTAAATAAGAAATTATCAGGGATTTTTAGAAAAAGTGACAAATCTACAAACAAACTGACTCTGAGTGGGAGGATCTCTGATTTTTCCCCAGTATTGAGAAAAATGTTAATCAGTTACAGCAGCTGCTATTTGACAGAAAAGTGTTTTTATTTGTTTTTGTTGTTTAAGGATTAAAAGAGAGTAGAAGATTCTTTCACAGAAGCTCCAACACACAGAAAGTCAGTCAGAGATGTTGGAAGTTGTGAACTGGATGAACATCATCGTCCTCCTTCCAGTGACCCTGTTGTTCATCTGCTGTGTGTGTTGTGCAGTATGTAAATATGTCATTTCTTTTTATGTCCATGAAAATGTGAATACTTTAAAAAATTAGCAAAAAGTACATTTAAAATCCATAAATAAATAAATAGACACTAATAATAAAACAATAAATAAATAAAAATCAGCCCTGCTGTAGCCTGGTGACCTGCCCAGGATGGACCCTTCCTTTGGCCCAGACAGCAGGAATATGATGAAATAAATAAGCAGATAAGAAAAAGGAGAAAATATAAACATGGTGTTGAATAACTGTTTAAATTAAGTAGTTACTTCAGTGCTTATTAATAAAATCAAAAGTCTGACAGGCCTGCATCAGACATGGTGCAGTTACAGCTGAGAATTTTAAGAAAACATATTTAATTAGTAACAATTTGAAACCATTAGAAATACAGTAGGAACGTGTAACTTATAAACAAAGACTCAACAGCAGCAGCTCCATCCTGTGTGGTACGGCTCATATCATCTATTGTGTTATTTGGAAATTTTGATAGATCCATAACTATAAATTACTACTAAATATAATTTTGAACACAACTTTCAAAACTTTAATTAAAGTCACTTTAACCCTTACATTACATAATTAATTCAGTTATTTATTAAAGTTGAGTTCATACACGTCTGAATGTTTTGCTGTAAACATAATTACTCTCCTTTGTCTTTAGATAAGTAAAGGATTTTCTACCATGATTTTCCTGACAGATCCCCATGACTTCATGTTTCCCCTCCCCCAATGTTCAAATGAGCTCCACACTTATGATTACAGCATGTTGTGTTTATTACTGCATTAATATGACTTCAGTAAATATTTCCTGCAGGGGCAAAGAACTCAGGTTCCTGTCATATATTACACAAACCTCCTCATCTCCAATCTAATCCAAAGCTGCACAGGGATGTTTTGGTGGGAAATACTGCATGGATATACAGAGCGTATCATTTTTTTCTGTGTTGTGATGGCCAGTCTTTACTTCAAGATGTGCATGGCTCTGGAAAGGTACCTATCTGTCTTTCAGTGTGTGCACACTTGCATGTCTCTGAACATTATATTGTACTGTGGAGGATCGTCATGGTCAGAAATATAATATTCTGTACAGTGATAATCAGAGTTTCTGTCTGTTTTGTGTTGCAGGTATTTTTTCATTGCCTGCCCCCTGTTGGACTGCCTCAGACAAACTCAGGGTTCTGTGCTGCTCTGTGTTCTGGTCTGGTCCTTTTGTATTGTCAGTGTCACTCTTGCCATAGTCTTACATGAATCTGTACGTTTAATTATTTATGCCGCCCTCCCTGCCCCCCTGTTCATCATCTGTTTTGCTGGGACCCTCAGAGCTCTGCCTGCTGCCACCTCAGTTCCCACTGAGGAAAAACGAAGAATTGTAGGAACTTTGGTTTGGTTGCTGCTGGACTACTTTCTGATAAATCTACCTGCAGTCATTATATTCACTCTCGACCCTTATAGAGATACTGTTTATACCATTGTGATCTTATTTCTGCTCAGTTTATTTTTGGACTTGTTTCTGTTTGCTTTCAACTGTAAAGGGCCCACTGACAGGCTGCTGGCCTGTCTGTGCTGCTGCAGCATGGAGAACAGCAGCAATGCAGATGTTACTGATGTTAGCACAGAGAGGCGGGTTCATGTAGGCAGAGACGAGGAGTTAGAGGGAGATGAGCGAACACCGTCCTCTACAAATATTGTTTCTGAGTGAACATCTGACAGTAGATTCAGCTCCAGGAGTTTAGACGTGCTGCTCTCAGCTGAACTCTCAGGCTGTCGGCCACCTGAGATCCAGTTCTCAGTCAGGTTGCACCCACTGGGAGTGACTGGAAGCACAGGTTTGAGTGGATGATGTCAGTGTAAATTTGATCATTATTTCATCATTTCTTCTGAAGGCTTCTTGTATTCAAATATGAATAGAAAACAAATCTGACACATGTATTTTCTATTGCTGTATTCTTATTCATATTATAGTAGTCATTTAATCTAACTCTGTTGTTATGTACAAATAACATCCTCTGTTATATTCAACTTTTTATTTCATTATTTTTCCTGCATCATCATAACTTGTTTGTAAGGACCCTTTAAGGGTCACACATTTGTTTCTGGATGATTTTGTGTTCCCTCAGAGTAACATTTGAATTTCCTCTGATGTATTGAATTATGACACAGTATAATGTATTAATAATATTGTTGTAATAGGCTGTCATGCTGTCCTCTGTGTTTTTATAAAGATGTAAAAATGAGTGTTTTATTGTCAAAATACATTTTGTGTTTTGTAAGTTTGAAATCAAGTATCTGATATTTTATTGTAATTGATAAACTTTTTTTCATGGTATATAAAAAATAAATAAAAATAATAAAAATAAATAACTTTTATTAATTTCATTAACTGAGAAGTTATGAAGTCAGTATCATCTCCTATAGACACGTGTGTCAGTGTAACTTTGGACTTTAGCATAAACAAACACACACACACACACACACACACACACACACACACACACACACACACACACACACACACACACACACAGCTGTGTAATGACTGAGTATGAACTGTTTTAAGCTGCAGTGTGCTGACATGGAGTTATGGTGAAAAATAAATAGAAACAAAGGTTCTAAATATGAGCACTGTGTGTTTTTAATGTATTCATGAATGTTTACTATTTCCATTCTATTGTATGACATAGGGACTGCTCATTGTTATCATAGTACAGAAAATACAGCCCCTCAGTACTTTTCCATCAGGTCTGTATAATCATGATGATGTGGTCTATACTGCTTACTGAACATAACCGTGGTTGCATCTCCAGTGATGTGATTTAATTGACTGGAAAAAAATTAAAATCCAAAATACTGTAAGTACATCTAGAACAGAAGGTACTACACAGCACCTAATTCAAAGGTCAAAGGTCAACACATTTGCGAAAACATTCTGACACGTTTCATTGTGTATCAACATTGTTGTGATGGTTTATCACTGTGGATCACAACAAGAAGGTTCTGGGTTCAAACCTTCACTTGTTCTTCCTGTATTTGCTGGCATTCATGTCAGGTTGGTCTGACGTTACAAATTAGCCAAAGGTGCAGATGTAAGTGGTTGATAAGACTAGACAAGTGCTGTGTATACGCCTGTTTATTTCAAAGTGTATGAGTAATCATGATATCTAACAAAAATTAACGGGTAAGCTTGTGCACATTTTTGCAACATTGTATTAAGTTACAAAATTGGCACCACAACACGCCTCCATCACCTTATTTGTGTCTGAAGGAGTGTGAGTGGAGTGGAGCAGCGGGGGGGAAGAGCCGAGGGAGACACTGCTACAATCTTCTGTTTTCAGGTGACTGTGACAAAAATAAATATAATTTCACACTGTTTTCACATTTATTCAGATTTATTTAGAGCTGCTGGTGACAGGCAGGCAGCAGTCTGCTTTCCTGTTTATAACGAGAGGATGGCCTCATATCTGAGTGATAAGATACTGTGTCTTTAACAAAACCTGTGTGTGTGTGTGTGTGTATGTGAGAGAGAGTGTGTGAGACAGAGAGAATGTTAGGTCAAAGGTCATTAAGCATTGAAAAACATCCATTTGTGAATGTGTAAAAGGGGAAATTATTGCCAGTGAGTCAGTCTCCATTTAAATCTTAATAACTAACAGACTTGTGTCAAAACCTTAATTTTTAGACTCCCACACTCTGTCTCTGGTCTACATCTCTGAAGTCACTGACTCTGACTGAAGATAGCGTGCTTTAAAAACCACATTATCAACCAGGTGTTTGCTGCCACTTCAACTGCTCTCATCTGATGTGTCTGTGGGTTTTAATGTGGTGGAAACAGGAAGGTTCAGTTTGTAAGGAGCTCATAAAGTCACAAACATGGTTTCGTAAAGCAGCTGCAGTTTTTACTAAGTTAAGACAAATGTGTATATATTACATTTGTTTGGGATTATTTCCAGCTGTAATTCACAAGTAGTATTCTAATAAATATTTCTGTAAAAAGCAGCAAACTCTACGAAGGAGTATTAGGGCCACATTGAGAAAAAAAAAATTAATTGTGCATTTTGAGAATAAAGTCAAAATTTCGAGAAAGAAGTCAAAATACTATTTTGAGAAAAAAGTCGAAATGTGCAGATTTAAGTCGTTTCAAGTTAAACACCTGCAACGCCATGTCTGCTATAACCTCAAGAATGTCTTGTATTATGAGTTAGCGGAACTATACAATCGGTTTTAGTAACAAGGAATTTATTTCTCTTTTAGTACACAAACACAATGTAGTGATAACTATGAGGATGTAATGAGATGTGCAGAAAGCTGCATCGGCTCAGAAGGAAACCCACACAAACTGGCAATGGTTAGATGCAAGGATTTCGATGATTGCACCTTCGTGCAGTACAGAGGGGATTTGCAGAATCACAAGTCACAATAAGGGGCTCGCCACACGGGGAGCGACATCGCTCGCTCTCCATTCATTTCCTATGGAACTTCTGCGACGAGGCCACAATCGCTTCGTACAAATTCCATGAATGGAGAGGGAGCGACGTCGCTCCCCGTGTGTAGAGCCCTTAAGACAGCTGATCAAGTTGCTTCATCTACCCAAGGCATTTTGTAGAGGGTATAGCAGCCGTGGCCGTTATTTGACTTGAAATGACGACTTCGACTTTTTTCTCGAAATGGTATTTCGACTTTATTCTCAAAATACTATTTAATCTTTTTTCTCGAAATTTTGACTTTATTCTCAAAACACACAATTTTTTTTTTTTTCTAAATGTGGCCCTAATACTCCGTCGTAAAACTCTGAGCTCATTATTACCAGAAAATCAAATCTGTAGGACAGCATGTGTGCAAATACTGGGATCGGCATTTTGAGACTTTAGAGCTTCTTGATTGTCTGCCTGATGTGGACGAGGCCATCACCTACCCACTGCTGATAATGTGCCGTGGAAACATCCAGCTGCACCTTTGAGACCAGACTTCTACATGAATGATAAAACTTTCTACTACTAGAATCAGCTGATAGCAGCTTAAGTCCTGTTTTCTGCCACAGTTTGTTTTTTCTTGATGTTCTCAGTTTCCTGTAGCTGTGTTATGTTTAGGCAGCAGCTGCACTGAGGAAGAAAAAATCATGCTTTGTGTTAAATACACTCTTTCACAAATGTTAACATCTCACTGAGTTTATCAGACAGAAAGCACACAGAATTTTACACATAGATAAATGTGTGAGGTTCACCTGCAGCGAGCCACTTTGAGAAGGGTAACCACTGACCTCTCAGTTAGAACATGTTGATTAAAATATTTGTGTTTGTATGACTATGAAGCAAAATAACACAAACAGAACTGGAGGGATTCAGCAGAAAGTCTAAATTAAAATGTATCCTGACTGTTGCTGGCTTCATGTTTGTGCTGTTATGAGTGTGAACACCAGTGAGTGCAGGGAGGGGTTTATAAAGTTTGCTGCCACAACTTCTCTGTTCAAGACAAAGTCGTCATATTGCAGATTTTACCCACTGGTTCAGCTGGAAGCCGTCCTGAGACAAGTAAGGCCGATGTTTACGTTTATTTATATTATTTCTACTTGAAGAGAAGCAGAGTTATGAAGAAACTGACTCATAATTAGGACAAGTCAGTATTTTCAGACAGCCTGCTGAAGTCATGACTCTACCTTCTGTTCTTTGGTGCTTACAGTGAGCTTCTGTATAAAGGCAGATCCAACTGTGGTGTTAAAGTGGTGTTAAATAGCACAGTATCATATTTTCATATCCAACCACCTTTTCTTATTCTCTGCCAACTTTTGTTTTAATTTCATATTATAAGCATACATGACTGTACAGATTCTCCAGCACAATTCAGGCTCTTTTTATTTTCAGTCAGCAGGCTTTGCTTCTTCTTTAACAATTATATCCATAATTTCATGTCTACATGATGATACTTTAGATAAACATGCTGAAAATTTTATCAATTAGATGGAATCTTTCAGTCTGACCCAACATGTGTCTAACCCCACACATAACAAAGGACATGTTTTAGATCTTGTTTTTACTCTTGGTTTAAATATTGATTCTCTTTATTCTGAGGATATTTTTATTTTTGATCATGTTTATGTTCCTTTTAATTTGTCTCTTAATTTTGATTGTCTATCTGTTCCACGTGTTTTGTTTGTTCATGCATTTTTAATCACCTCTCTGCAGATAAATTTGCTGCTGCTTTTAATCATGAGGTGGTTTCTAATTCATATGATGTAAATATTTTTGTAGACTCTTTCAACCATCAATGTCTCTCTATTTTAGACAGAATGGCTCCTTTTAAAATGAGATTGCTCCATTTAGCAAATCCTCTCCTTGAATGAATGACAGTATTCGCTATTTGAAACAAACCTGTCAGAAAGTGGAGCGTCTGTGGAAAACAGCAAAGCTCCAAGTCCACCTAATTCATTTAAAGGAACTTAGATTTTCTTTTAATAACATGGTGAAGGATGCGAGAGCTGCTTATTTCTCCCAGCTGATTTCTAACAAATGCTATTTGACACAATCAGATTGTTAGACCTGCTTCTCCTATTTCAGCCATTCAGTCTAAAGAAGACTGTGAAATCTTTTTATCCTTTTTTTATTGGGAAAGTTAATTATATCAGAGCTAACATAAATCCCTGTGTATCTTCTGCCTTACTTTCCACTCGGCCTTCAGTCCTGGAGAACTTTTCACCAATATCATTAAAAGATCTCCTAAATGTGGTTGATAGCATCAAACCCTCCTCTTGCTCAATCGATGTTTTACCCACATTTCTATTTAAGAAAGTTCTTTGCACCATTGGGCCATGTGTGTTAATAATAAGTAACAGGTCACTGGTTATCCAAAATGGCGCCAGTGTCTGTGGCTTGCCGTCTGTCTCTGCAAACTCTGGTTGTTTTTCTGCTGTTTGTAACATTGAACGTCAACTCTCTACTGGCTTATGATCGCCAGACACTCCTAAATATTCACCAATCATGCGAGTGTTGGGAATGGCTCAGTCATGACGCCCACCTCCCTTGGGTATACTGGCATACCTCCGCTGTTTTCCGGCTGCATGCCGAAGGCGCAGACATCGTTGGAAAAACGCAGCGGCAGGCTGACAAAACTGAAATCTGGTCTGGTGCGCTCTTCTTCCACTTTCTCTGGAAATACTGGGACAGCATTTCATCATTTCATTTCACGGCGCTTCCTGTATCCAGTTGCCTCTTCTCTGATTCCTGTGGTCGGCTCGGTTGAGGTGCAACCGTCAGGTCTCTCCTTTCCCTACCTCTGTGGGCCTGAACAATCTGCGGCCTCTTGTTCGACCCCAACAGACGACTAACGCTCCTGCTCCTGTCAGGATGGCCCTGGTGAATGCTAGATCGCTAACTAACAAAACCTTTATCCTGAAGGATTTCTTTACATCCCGCAGTCTTGATTTCCTGTGTATTACTGACACATGAATGACTGTTGGTGAGTCGAGTGTTTTCTGTGAACTTTTGCCACCTGACTGCTCTTACTTTAAATCTCCAAGAATGTCAGGACGTCCTGGAGGCACAGCAACTGTTTACAAAGAACAATATAAGTGTAAACAGGTCAAGCTGTCAACACCTTATTCCAGCGTTGAAGTTAACTGATTTGAACTCTGCTCTGCCCTCTCAGTGCTGTGGGTTGTTTACAGACCACCTAAGTATTATTGTTATTATTAGTAGTAGTATTAGTAGTATTAGTATTAATTTCTTTATTTAAATTAGGACAATGCATATTAGATTTAAACTTTATTAGATTAGATTTAAACTTTATTAATCTCTTGGGAGAGTTCCGTCATGGAACTGAAAAAGTTAATCAGCATGTCAGGAACAGGCATCAATGTAAATATGTCCCTCGCTCTAGACTAAAAACTGAAGGAGACTGTGTGTTGCACACTTGAATTAAAATCCATAAAACAGTGTGTTTTGTAGTACGCCCATCTTTAATGCTGTAAACACACAGACACAGCAGTTACTTGCAGCTCACATTCCCTCTGGGCTCACCCTAGGCGTACTGCCTACATGGAGTGGCCCAGCCCTCTTTACCCCTGCGTAGCTTGTGCTCCATGGGGATGCTCCCCCTTGTGGCATAGCAGGAGAACAGCTGCTCGTGTAGTACCATGTCTGACGCTGGAACACAGTTTGTTTATATACAACTAAAAGACCCAACATATTTCTCCCACAACATTTATAATAAAATCAAATAACCTTGAGGGGGGGTGGCTTATTTTACCTATGCCACTCTTCTCCCTCACATGTGCATTCAAGGTTGCAGCTCCTAAACTTTGGATTGTGCTACCATCACACCTGAGATCTGTGGACTCTATTGAATCTTTTAAAGAACAGCTCAAAACTTATTTATATAGGCTTGATTTTAAACTAGTGGTTTGTGTGTGTTTTACTGTGTATCACTGTTTTCCTTTGACTGTTGTGAAGCACTTTGTGATTTTTTTATCTAGGAATATACTATATAAATACATTTTACTTACTTACTTACATAAAAACAATGTTAACATGTTGGTTTTTCCACCACCTGCTCTCCCACACAGTGTTCTACACAAGAAGATGGTCTGAATTATACAGAAACCCCATCCCAGAAAGTGAGCAAGAGTTACGGTATGTCCGTGAAGTGATGATGTGGATCAACATATGTGTCTGCCTTCCTTTGACCGTACTGATCATCTACTGTGTGTGTTGTGTGGTAAGTAATTTTTACATTTCCTAGATCTGTTTTGTGAGTCTGTGAACAATTTGAAGATTTAGTGAATAAAAAATAAGAGAGAGAGGGGGCTGCAATGATTTGAATGACCATTAAAAATCATCATTATCATTATTCATTATTCAATCATTATTTTTATGCTCACAGAGACATTCAAACTAATGGAACTCATTGAATGACTTAAAAGGTCATTCCAGTTACACCCTTTAGATTCTTCTTACTGCAGAGGTATCCTCAGAAGGAAAAGCTAACAATAATGCTAATTTGTAACACTCAGATTTCCCTGAACTGAAACCAAACTGAAGCACTAAACTTTATATTTGCTCCACTTACATCTTACAACAAACCTTAGTATCAACGTCAGGCAGAGTGGCAGCAAGAAGATGGACCTAAATGCAGGACTCAGAAGGCCAGACATGAACTCAAAGAGCAGATTTCCTGCTGAGGTTTAACTTAGACAGACAGGTCAGGAACTATTTCAGAACTAAGACTCTTCTAGAAAACCAACTCTGATGGAGGACACAGCCAAGAGGAGAGTTTGAGTTTAGAAGAGTTGCTACAATCTGAAGGAAACATTGATTGTTGTTTTGTGTCTTCTTGTGCTGCCTGAGAGCAGAACAACATGTCATGTTTATGTAATAATAGTTCATATTTCCTGCAGGTCCGAAAGAGTCAGGTCCCCATCATCTATTACATAAACGTCCTCGTCTCCAATCTAATCCAGATCTGTGTGATGATTGTTTGGGTGGTGAGAGTGGAAAGCAGCATCAGTGTTATCATTCACCTCTTGTGTGTGATGGCCAGTCTTTACTTCAAGATGTGCATTGCTTTGGAAAGGTGGGCATCTGTGTTTCAGTGTGTGTCTGCATGTGTGTGTGTCTGAACATTATATTGTAATGTTATTTTAAAGCATTCTTATAGTCAGAAATGTATTATTGTGTACTGTGACAATCAGAATTTGTGTGTCTCTTGTGTTGCAGGTATTTTTCCATCGCCTGCCCACTGCTGGACAGCATGACACAAACTCAGAGTTCTGTGCCGGTCTGTGTTCTGGTCTGGGCTTTTTGTATTATCAGTGTCCCTCTTGCTGTAGTCTTAGATGAATTGCTGCGTGTAATTATTTATGCTGCCCTCCCTGGCCTTCTGTTCATCTTCTGCTTAGCTCGGACCTTCAGAGCTCTGCCTGCTGCCACCTCAGTGCCCACTGAGGAAAAACGGAGAACTCTAGGAACTTTGACTCTGTTGTTCTTTAACTACTTTGTAATCATCATTCCCACAATTATCTTTCATTGTCTCTATTTGCCTTTCCACTATATTTCCTCTTATATCTTTTTCATCTTGATTCATCTCACTCCTTTTGTGGACTTGATTCTGTTTCTTTTCATTGGGAAAGGGCGCATCGACAGGCTGCTGGCCTGTCTGTGCTCAGCAGCTGTACCAGCAGATCATCAGTGTGGCTGATGCAGCACAGACAGGTCGGTTGATGAGAACAAAGTCAAGAGAAATGAAGCAATCACCATCCTTCACAAATATTGTTGCAAGTGGACATCAACCTCACAGCTGAAACTTCTGCCAGTCCAGAATTTAAAACTTATTTTATAATAATCTTTGAACACTTCTTATATTCCAATATTAAACATGGATTGAGCATCTTAATTTGTTTTCCCCACATTGATTTTAGTAGTTTATTTTTTTCTTCCTTGTAATTAAGTTTCTCGTGCTTCTTTGTGTCTATGTGAAAATAATGTATCCAGCTTTGTGTAACTTTACAAAATTTGATTTTTTTTATGAATTGATTTTTAATATTTGATTTATTTTTGTTATTGTGTTATTTTGCATGTCACACATTGTCTTCCCTAATAATAACATTTATGTAATACTGGTATATACATTGTATATTGTAATATAGTGTAATAATGTAGCAGTATGTATGTAATATGCAGGTGGTTACACACAGGCTCAAATAGTGAAGCTAAAGGCATCTAAATATACTTAATGTCATCATCATCTGTGCTGAGTTTTGTCAAAATTTGTACAAATGATAAAACAAATAAGGGCTGGAGCCTATCCCAGCTGTCATATGGCGAGAGGCAGGGTACACCCTGAACAGGTCACCAGGCTGTTGCAGGGTAACACAGAGAGACAAACAACCTTTCACACTCTCATTCACACCTATGGGCAATTTAGAATAGCCAATTAACCTAACCACAGTAATTGCATGTCTTTGGAATGTGGGAGGAAACCGGAGTAAAAGAGGAAACCCACACAAGCACGGGGAGAACATGCAAACTCCACATAGAGAGATGGAGAGGCCTGGGCCAAGGTAGAATCAAACCCAGGCCTTCCAGATGGTATTCTAACCGTGAGGAAGCAGTGCTAACCACTGCGCCACCGTGCTGCCAGTGCTGGAGTTTCAATTCCAGTAAATAATGTTTATTTAGTCCAGTTTCCTGCACTGGTGGTATGAGACATTGAAATATGTTTAAATCCAGACCCAGATTTTTCTGTTAATGCATTTTCCATTCCAAACACCATGACAGCGTACTGTACGAGGTGATCAGGGTGACAAAAGCAGGGGGACTTGCAATTTGCTAACACAGGCAGCAGGACCGACATCATCAATACATGGTAATGGAAATGAATCAGAAAGTGTAACTTTAATTTGTGATAGTGCAGAATTTGGAGTTGATTTTGCAGTGAGAAGGCAAGGAGAGGGCTTCACCATGACCCAAGAGGTGCCCTACTTTTATTATTTCCCATTTTGCTATGTTCGTATGATATGATTTTTTAATAGGTGATGCATTACCTCTGCTGATATTGTGTTCATATACTGCAGTTATATGAATCTGATTTTCTGTAATGTTGAGAGAAATAAACTTTTCCACTTCCTGCTGTTTCACACAGAAGTGTTTCTTCAGATGAAAAGAGAGTGGACGGTTCTTTAATAGCACCTCGAGCACACACACAGTCAGCTGGAGATGTGGGAGGTGGTGATATGGATCAACATCTGTGTCTGCCTTCCTCTGACCATACTGTTCCTCTGTTGTGTGGTACGTAAATAATATTTTACATTTATATATCTGTATGTCCATGAATATATGAACAATTTAAAGACACTTTATAGAAATGAATGAGGCGGCATTCATTTCTGTCAGGGTGCAGCTGTGTGGCAGGCAGGATGCAGGACTCAGGAAACAGGAAATAAACTCAAAACTTACCTTTAATGTGGTAGACTCAAAGAAATATAGAAAGTCTTCATTTATGCAGAGCAGGAAATCTGAATATCAGAAATGTTATGAAACACGGGGGAAGGAGACACACAACAATGAAGGAAGATACGACAAAGGACAAAGGGAGAACTGAGGCTATAAATACACAAGATAACAAGAGGAGAGGAAACACCTGTGAGGACGGCTGGAACTAGTCCAGAAAACAAGACGAGGGAAGTCAAACTCTTTATTTGAGAAATTCAGTTCAAGTCAATTCAAAAACAAAAGAAAAGAAAAAAATTAACAAAATAGAAAAATTGTAAAAGAAAAAAAAAAAAAAAAAGCCAGTGGTGACCTATCAGTGGTGTACTCTGCATTTTGCTCTCTGACTTCTAGGATAATCTCAGCACCTGTGACCCTGAACAGGATAAACAGAAGAGAATAGATGAACTGAACTGAACTGAATTGAACTGAACTGAATTGAAGCAGGTTGACACAGTGGGATGTCTGTTGTTCACGTTTGCTTTCGGTGAACTTCCTGGTCTGTTTGCTCACTGGTCTTCCTAAATATTATAAATATTATTTCCAAAATAAATAGTTTAATCAATCATAGCAATCATGGAGTCCAGTACAAAGACTCTGGTGAGCACTTCTCTTCATGATAAAAATACACTGAAGAATTACTAAAATAAAAAATTCATCAGTCACGCTAAAATAAGGCATAAAAATGTGTTTATTTGAAAGTGTGTGAAGAAATAATAATCATATATAACATAAATTAATGGGTAAGCATGTGCACATTGTTGTACTGTTATATTAAGACACAAAACTGTGACCAAATGTTTTTGTACAAACCACAAGGGTATAAATAAGTACCCCTGACAGCGGCTCCATAGCAGTAACTTAGAGAGTATCACCCCCCCCCTGACTGGAAGTTAAAGAGAGGAGCACAGTTAGACTGAGTGTCACACATTTGGGCTGCATTCAGTAAACACAGGCAGGCACAGCCACAAACACTCAGGAAGCAAAAGGAGGTCTGATATCAGGAAAGAGCCTGAAAACCAAGAGAGTCAAAGTTTACTGAGTTCAGACGGGCTGTTGTGAGTGTAAGGTAATATTATTGGACAGTTTGTGCTTTGTGTGTTTTTTGTTGTCGTGCCTGAAAGCCTCACTGCATCAGCTTCCAGTTTATGTTGAGCTGCGATCTGATGTCACCATAAACTAAAGTTTGTTTTGTTTTTTTAAAGGAATAAATTCACAACTTATTGTAACGTTAAGTACGCTTGGTGTGATTGGACAGCAGATAGCTGACTGTGCTCAGAAGGCCTGGTTCTTTATGGAGTTTGTGGGTGAATGATGACAAAAATACACAAAATACCTTACACAGTGCAATAAAATATACATATTCAACACACAAAAGAACTATATACAACTCAGGGACACAGTTTGTGAGGTGTAGATCTGTGGTTTTAGTCCACCATGAAGTTCATGTTCACTAATCCAGGGTGGATCCACATTCATCTGACCGTCCACTGCGACTCTCTTTATGTAAGTTTTTATTTCTTGCAAAAGGATAAAATAGTTATGTTGATGCTTTTTGTCACTTATGAGTCAAAGACCAGATTTTTGTCTCTTTGTTTAATTCTTGGTTGATGTGTAAAAAATACAATAATCTTCAAACGAACTTTTTTTTCTAAAAGTCTGTACTAACATCGAAGGGTTTTCATTCAGAGACAGCAAAATGTAAACACTGTCTGCGATATGGAGATTTACTGTAAGACAAAGAAAGGGATAGAAATGATCAACAGTGACACAAAGCTGGCAGTTTAACCTGTAAATGTTAAACTGAGTTTTAAAAGTGGAACTGCAACTTACAGCTAACTACATGCAACAGTTACATCTGCACTGAAGACCAGCGGATGTGAAGAGGAATTCAAGTTTTAAAAAAAGGAGACAAGGAGGCAAAGTTGCAATAAAATAAAGGTTTTTAGTCAATAACCAAATTTTTAAAAAGATGGACAAGCTGCCAGCAAAAAGAGAAAAACACAACAGAACCTTGAAGCTGGTCAAATAATAAAAATAATGGGTTAAAAACAACCACAGAGCAGGACTAAGCAATCGCACCACACTGCTCACAAACTGCAACGGCTCTCTGGCACTGAGCTCTCCTCTCTGACTCCAGGTATTCTGGTCTAATGGTAAAAATCAGCTGCACAGAAGGATGGAGGGATCCACAGAGGAATGGGGCACAATCACAGCAGGCCCTGAGAGGCCATAAGAGAAACATTAACAGGAGAGAGGCCACAAAGACCAAGAGACAGCACATACACACTAGTGAGAGAAACAAGAAGGCACAGATTAGAATAGATTAGATTAGATTAGATTAGATTAGATTAGATTAGATTAGATTAGATTAGATTAGATTAGATTAGATTAGATTGCTTTATTGTCACTGAATGTTCAGCGAAATTTCCATTGCAGCTTCTGTTAAAAAAAGACATATATACACTATACATAAACAGAAACAATAGTAAACAATACCCAATAAGTTAGAATAGAATAAAATAAAATAAGATGTGCAGAATAGTTGCAGGAAGGAAGTAATTTCCAGCCTCTCCTTATTAAGTGGGAGGGATTGGGGGGGGGGGGGGGTGAGTGTGAGTGCAGTGTGTGGCTGTAGTGGGGGGGTGAGTGTTGCTGGTGGGGTATGTGTCTGAGTGTGAGTGACTGCAAGCGAGATTAGGTGTGTGAGGTTTGTGTGTGGTGCTGTGGGGGGGGGGGGGCTCTGACAGCTTTGGGGAAGAAACTGTTCTTCAGTCTGTTGGTGGAAGTCCGTATGCTCCTGTACCGCTTTCCTGATGGAAGTGGTGCAAACAGTCTGTGGCCTGGATGGCTGGGGTCTGTGACGATGGCTCTGGCTCTCTTTTTGACCCGGCTTGCATATATAGAGTCAAGGTGTGGGAGGGGGCAGCCCACAATGCCCTGTGCTGTTCTTACCACCCGGGCCAGTTGTTTCCTCTGAACTGAGAACTGAGTCGACAAACTTAGGGCAGAAACAGGAACAAAGGAGGACAGTAAAAGTGCAGAGAGCCAGAAAAATGAAACAGGAAGTAAAAACTCATACAGAGAGAAAAGAGGAGGCACAGAAAAGAAACACATGACGCTGTGATACTCTAAAGTATTCTGTAACTGACATATGTTCAAATTGTGAATATACTTTATATAATATATGCATGCCATCAACAATCCTTATCAAACTTCTTTTACAGGTTTTACCGTCTTCTTTCTCCCCCTCAGCTGGGGCCCCTCAGCCCCGTCTGCAAGAAGAATTCATGCTGACCAACATGTTCTCCATTTGCTATCTTTATCAGAGAGACCGCCTCTCCTCTTCGTCTACTCAAGAGTGGCTCAAGGGTTCATTTACCAGAGGGGCAGATTGACATGATTCTTCCTTTTTTAACTCAAATGAATTGAGCAACATCCTGGAAATAAAAACTGTCTTTACGCTGAAAATCCAAAAACTGCAGTGTGAGTGTGGGTGTGAGTGTGAGTGTGACTGCATGTGGGTGGTGGGCGGGGTAAAGGAACACAACTTCCCCATTCAAGACACGGTGAACTGAGCTAGAACCCTGAAAATATCAAACTGGCTCTAAAAATCGTCACTCTTGTGTGTATTTGTCTGTGAGTGGAGGATGGAGTGTTTTAAAGTTGCTACCACAACTTCCTCATTCAGGACAGACGGAGAGAAACATCATGTTCCAGACTTCACTGACTGATTCAGCTGCAGGCATTCCTGAGGCAAGTAAGGGCAACGCGTACAGTTCTTCACATGTTCTTTGGTGCTCACAGTGAGTGTCTGTATAAATGCAGTGAATGTAAATGTGTGTGTTGGTAACTTCACTTCATCATGCTCAGATTACGCAATAAAGACCTGATGACAGATCACTCATTTATGTTCATATACAGTACTGTATTTACAGTACTGTATTTACTTCAAAGTAGTTGTAAATATATGTTTGGACATGATGTATGCAATATAATAATACAGTTGTCTACAGTATATTATCTGTTATCAGTTTACTAGATATACAAATACAATCTAATACAACATTTCCATAGTTAATCCTGACTTTGTGAAGATTATAAACATTTCTTAAACCTATAGAGAGGTGTTTCTGTTTCTGCTGTCAGTGTGCAGTAACGGTGGATATGAAGTCTTCTTTCATATTATTATTCCAGTTGAAACGTCTTTCTAGTTAAATCATTTAGGTACTACACTGTACTGTAATGTAGGATTATTCAAGAGCTATCAAATTGTTCTTGAATTGCAGCGTATCACTTTGAGTGTTTTATTCTGTGCCAGCTTTCAATAAACCATTTCAGTCATTTCAGACAGATGTACTATATTACCAAAAGTATCCACTCGTCTTTATGGAGCTGCTTTGTGCACTGGTGTGCAGTCATGTTGGAACAGGAAGGGGCCATCCCCAAACTGTTCCCACACAGTTGGGAGCATCAAATTGTCCAAATTTTTTGGTATGCTGAAACATTAAGAGTTCCTTTCACTGGAACTAAGGGACCGAACCCAACTCACTATAACCCCCCCTCCACCAAACTTTACACTTGGCACAATGCAGTCAGACAGGTGCAGTTCTCCTGCCACCACCAAACCCAGACTCCTCCATCAGATTGGCAGATGGAGAAGTGTGATTCATCCCTCCAGAGAACACGTCTCCACTGCTCTAGAGTCCAGTGGCGGCGTGCTTTACACCACTGCATCCAACACTTTGTATTGTACTTGGTGATGTATTCAGCTGCTCAGCCATGGAAATCCATTCCATGAAGCTCTCACTGTTCTTGAGCTGATCTGAAGGCCACATGAAGGTTGGAGGTCTGTAGTGATTGACTCTGCAGAAAGTTGGGGTCAGCGGATGCTGAGGTGCATAGTACGTACAGGTTACTAAACTGTGATTTTACGTGGCCTACCACTTGGTGGCTGAGTTGGTGTTCCCAGTTGCTTCCACTTTGTTATAATCCCACTAACAGCTGACTGCAGAATATTTAGCAGTGAGGAAATTTCAGGACTGGACTTGTTGCACAGGTATCATCCTATCACGGTACCACGCTGGAACTCACTGAGCTCCTGAGAGCGACCCATTCTTTCACTGATGTTTGTAGAAGCAGTCTGCATGCCTAGGTGCTGGTTTATACACCTGTGGCTGTGGAAGTGACTGGAACACCTGAATTCAATGATTTGGATGGGTGAATTCTTTTGGTAATATAGTCTAATATCAGTACAAGCACAAATTGGTTTCTTTCATGTGTTTTTATTGTTTGGTTGGCACACTTTGGTTCTTTTAGTTGTTTTTAACCTGTGTTAACCTGCTGCCTTTTCCAACTGCTATTCCAAACAACAGGTCAACAACAGTGGATCTTTAACAGCAGCTCCATCACTGGAAGACAGATGGAGATGGGGCCCGTCCGTTTGATGATGTGGATCAATATCGGTGTCTGTCTTCCTTTGACCATACTGGTCATCTGTTGTGTGTGTTGTGTGGTATGTAGACAATTTCTTGAAATGATGCATTTGATGATGTCTGTTAGTATCTGAACAAAATGAAGATTTTGCAAAAATAGATAAAATTAAGAGACTGCGATGGGCTAACACAGAGAGGCAGACAACCATTCACTCTCACATTCACACCTATGGGCAATTTAGAATCACCAATTAACCTAACCCCACCCCAAGTGTCTTTGGACTGTGGGAGGAACTCCACACAGGCCAAGCTGGAGTCGAACCTAGGACCTTCTTGCTGTGAGGCAACCAAGGCAACCATGTCACTGTGCTGCCTTATTTAAACGCATGATTGCGGCACCTCCAATTAATGATTAATTAAAAATGGTCTGATGCTGTACATACAATAGTTCAAAAATAACAAAATACAAAATAATGTCAACCAAGTTGTTTTTAATGGGCTGCAGCCTGACAGTCCTTCCAGCTGAAGTAAATACATTATCCACGCTGGATGTCCTTTGTCCTTCTCATAACTGTCATGCCATTATTACAGATGCCAGTAAAGCTACAGTTGCTTTAGAGAAGAACAGTAATTATAAACAGTTTAAAAGTGGCAGGAAATTTCAAAACAATGTTTTAAATAGCTCAGCAAATATGACAGAGTGTGTCTGCTAGCTACAAAAAACAAAAACTAATGTGAGATTAATTCACTCTGAGGAATGAAAAGAGAGGCCAGGAGAGGAAGATGAGAGATCATTTAAAAGGGGTGCTCAGTAGGTGGCATTTACAACACTGCAAAGTTAAAGCTTACATTTTCATATTGGTTATTTGTACATTGTTATTTGCCATTGTGAAATTGCTCTGAAACAACTTAAACTAGAAGCCTATAATTGGCTGCATAATGAACTGTTAAACTTCACCTGCATTGCTGTTTTGAAGCACACATATGTTTCATTACAATGTCTCACTATAATTGCTCTGTGATGGAAGATTACTCAACATGTTATCAACTAACCACTTTCATTACACTGCAAATTAGAATTTTGTGAATTTCCTGTTGCATGACTCAATTTTGGCCACTGGTTAGCTGTTAGGTGACCTCACATTTGACTCTAGAATACTTTGGTATACAGAGGAGTTCATGGTCAACTCAGTGACTGCGAAGTGTGAAGTGATGGAAGATTACTGTGGCTGCAAAACAAGCCCAGATCCCAAATCCTTTTTTTTTTTTTTGGCTTTTTCCTGGTAAAACCTCTAAATCCTCATTTTGCAGCAAATCTGAATGGATATTCTGTACATGCAGTTTTTATGAAAAAAATCTAAGTTAATTTAAATAATACTTTAAAATAACTAACAAAATAAGTGTTTTGGTATGGCTGCTGATTTGCAGAAGTTGGGTCTAGATCAGGGGTGGGCAATTCCAGGCCTCGAGGGCCGGTGTCCTGCAGGTTTTAGATGTGTCCCTGATCCAACACACCTGAATCAAATGGCTGAATTACTTCCTCAGTATGCAGTCAAGTTCTCCAGAGTCCTGCTAATGACTTCTATATGTGATTCAGGTGTGTTGGCTCAGGAACACATCTAAAACATGCAGGACACCGGCCTTCGAGGCCTGGAGTTGCCCACCCCTGGTCTAGATGGACTGTAGTTGGAGTCACCAGTTTGAATTTAAGTAGATGATGTTCTCTAGTAAGAGCAGAAAACCTCAGAACCAGTACAGGTCAGCTGACCTGAATCTACTGGAGCTCAGAGTAATTTCCCCAAGCTGTCCTGCTACACCTTATGGAAATTACAACATATGGTTTCCCACCTGTCAAACTGCCCTTTAAGCCTTGCTGATGGTGCTCCCCACCAATCACTGCACCTTCTGCTATTCAGGTAACATTGTATTTCAGCAAATCTTCCTCTTCAGGGATACTGCTTGAATGAGACTTTGTTTCTCAGGATTTGATAACCACAGTATAGATGATTTCCAGCAGAGATCATTTGGACCTTCAGTTCTGTAGCTTCTGTGGCTAGAGCAGTGGTTCTCAAACTGTGGGGTGCAGGGTCATGACAGGTGGGGCGCGATCGACCTGGGAGAAAGGTCATTCGGAGCAAATGCTGAACATCTGAAACGTTAGCAGGTGCGCTAGCACAGCAGCTAGCAAAACTTTCCACCATCACTGTCTGCTGCTCTACCTGGACTTGGCTTCGACACCGAGGCAACCCCCCCTCTGAGCCCACAGACTGCTCATCATGTGCCTCTATGAAGACCAGCAGACTGAGTTTAAGACACCTTGTTTATTACTTCATTAATCTAACTTTAACAATTATGTCCTGCAGGTGCGGAGGGATCAGGTCCCTGTCATCTATTACACAAACCTCCTGATCTCCAATCTAATCCAGATGTGCACTATCATCATTATAGTGGCAAAACCAGATGACCATGAAACCTACATGATGTCTTTTGTGATTTACTATTTTGGTGTCCTGGCCAGTCTTTACTTCAAGATGTGCATTGCTCTGGAAAGGTACCGATCTAGCTTTCCGTGCATACTTGCATGTGTTTGAGTATTATATTGTACTGTGAAGCATCCTTATGGTCAGAAATATACAATCCTGTTCTTTCTGGTGTTACAGATGTTTTTTCATCACCCGTCCACTGCTGGACTGTATGAGGCAAACCAGAGGATCTATGCTGGTCTGTATTCTGGTCTGGGCCCTTTGTGTCATCAGTGTACCCGTCGCCGCAGTCTTGCGTCACTTTCTGCGCGTCTTTATTTTCATCCTAATCCCTGTCTTTCTGTTCGTTAGCTGTTTTGCTGCGACCCTGAACGCCCTGAATGTTGCCTCCTCAGTGCCAACAAAGGAAAAGCGAAGAATTGTAGCAACTTTGGTTCTGTTGCTGCTTAATTACTTTCTGATGATCTTACCTGCAATCATTGAGTTAACCTTTGAATTTCATCCCTATTACGTTGTCAGAGATATAGTTTTTATCTTGTTTCTGCTCAGTCCTTTTATGGACTTGATTCTGTTTCTTTTCATGCGAAAAGGGCCCACTGACAAGCTGCTGGCTTGTTTGTGCTGCTGCAACATGGACAACACTGCAGCAGGTCATCAGTGCGACTGACGGCAGGAAGAGAGAGAGAAACTAATGGTGGGAGAGAGGCAGAGAAATTGAGAAGAGGAAAAACAAAAGACATTGATCAGTTTCCATTTAAAGAGCATAAAAGCAACTGACATCTGACTACATTAATAAGAAAATACAAAAACAATCCAAATGCAGGGGACCTACACAGGTAAAAAAAAAAAAAAAAATGACATGGGAGAATTACTGAGACCAGATACTGAGGTACAAAGACTTAATACATTCCAGGGAGAGGACTAATAAGGCACAGGTGAACTCAGTCAAGGGAATAATGAATGTAGGAAGAGGAAGAAATGGCTAAAAAAAAACACAGAAGGCTAAATTGATTCAGAAAGGAAGAAAGCTTAATTATAAACTTCTATAAACAAAACATTGGGATGCAGAAAGGGTGAAAACAGGAGACAGAAAAAGAAAAGAAATACAAAAGGAAGTGAAAAGTTCTTGATAGAATATCAAGGCCTGGAGGAGTCCAACACCCACCAGAAACAAGTCCGGCCTGAAGGCGCAGAGAGCAGGTCCAGCTGAGACCCAGCCACCAGGCGGGTCCCTCCCCAGGTCTAGCTCCAGGGTGGTATATCCTTTGTTTAAATCTTTTTTTCCTCTTTTCTTCTTCCCCATCCTTCCTGAAGTGACCTTCCCTCCTCTTTTTCCAGCAACAGTTACTCCTTACCTATAGATGGGCTGCGTATAGGAGGCTCACTTACTGACAATTGACTCCACTGAATAAACTGCAGCAAACCACTGAACATTGTTCCCCTTAAGAAGCACTGACTATGTTCCCACCACCACCACTCGGGACAAAGACGAGCTCCTTTGCTTCCAGTATTTCAGCTTTGATGAGAACCACATAATGTCTGCATCTCCATGTTACTACACCTTTCAGGCTGATATTGATTCTTTGAGAAAAAGGAAATGATTGCAATATTGTACGACTGCTTTAAGCAGTATCAGAACAATAAATAAACTTTTTATGTGAATGTATTACAATTTTATTTTATAATTTCTGTTCCATTTTACAGTGTTAGTTTTTTTTTCCAGAAGATATTCTTGTATTTCCATCATCTAAAATCTCACATATTATCAATTAGGGTGGGAAATATTTTACATCACAATGTTCTCTGCAGCATTAAATTATAAGGCAACATTACTTCACCCATAGAACCTTTTGTCTTTGTGTTTTCGCCAACAGTTTCTCGTGTAAACATTTAAAACAAGCTCCAACCGTTTTTCTATAGTTTTGTTTTTTTTCTATAATTACTGGTGAAAACGTGGCACTTTATCTTTGTTTTATAATTAAAGTTTTAAAAGGTCAGTCTTGTTATTGTTCCATGCAGTTCTGATGCTTTGTGAATTATCTTTGGTGTGAATTATTGCTGTTATTAACACTGCTGATCAGACCACAGCAGCTGTATTTCATTTCACTTCAAAATGGAAATAAATATGTGAATATTTTTAAATTCACATTGATTGTGTTTTTAATTTTGAGGCATATGATATTTAAATCTCTCAGTTCTACAGACTTCATTTATTTATTTATGTAAATGCAGAGGACTTAAATTAAGGGAGGCAGGCACACTGAGGGAAAACAGCTGAACAAAATCACATTAACAAGACAGAAGAAGCCAAACTGAATATCAAACCCATGATACAAAAGACTGTCAAAGTAAAACAGGAAGTCACTAAACATGAATGGGAGAAACCACATGGAAACATGGACTTGATACTGGGACACAAGATAAACAATACATAAGACAGACTCAACACAGAGACCTGACCAGGACTGAATATGGAAACACAAGGAAACAAACTAAATGCAACACAGTCACCCAGAACAGAACTCAAAAACTAAGAATCAAAATACAGAAATATTACAAAAACCCTGGGTCCTAGACCCAGGGACCATAACAGTTCTGTAGCTCTGCAGTGCTCATCCTGTTCCTCCTACACAAAGTAGCAGATTGCAGTCCTGCTGATGGGTTAAGGACCTTCTCCGGCCCTGTCCAGCTCTCCTAGAGTAACTGTCTGTCTCCTGGAGTCTCCTCCATGCTCTGAGACTGTGCTGAGAGACACAGCAAACCTTCTGGCAATGGCATGTATTGATGTGCCATGCTGGGGGAGCTGGACTACCTGTGCAGCCTCTGTAGGGTCCAGGTATGATCTCATGCTACCAGTAGTGACACTGACCCTAATTTCAGTCCAGTATGCCAGCTCAAGTTTGGGTTTAAAACATGAATTCACTTTATTTGCCTAATAAATCAAACAAAGTACTGCCAGTGGTGTCTAGGCTGACAGAATACTCATGGCACACTGTCAAATTATTCCTCAAGCCATACTTCAAAATATTGCCATGACCCTGAATGCAGTAACTCCAAAGCCAAAAGAAAGAACACAGAGAGACAGACAATCATTCACACCTATGGGCAATTTAGAATCACCAATTAACCTAACCCCAGTAACTGCATATCTTTAGACTGTGGCAGTACCCGGAGAGTAAAACACAAACGCAGTCTGTCTGCACAAGCGCAAAGCAGCAGAGCGGTTATAGAGACATGAGCTCAGGTGGCGTAAAAGTAAATGTTTTTCTTGCTTCCAAAAGAAGTTTTTTCCCCTGTAACCACCATTAAATCTTTACTGGGAAACAGCTGGAGGTCCTTCATCAACCACCTGATCAGTAAGTGAAGAAAAGAGAACTTTGTAGCTGCTCCATCCACCCTGTTTGTTTCACAGCAAAAAACTGCAGTACGGAAGTTAAAATATGAAGATGAATTGTTAATGTGAAAAAGTATTTTTATCTGATTATTCAAGTAATCGATGGAATAATCGATAGAATACTCGATTACTAAAATAATCGATTGTTGCAGCCCTAAAATCAACTGAATATCACACCAACATTTCAGAGCTCCTGTGAAATCAGCTGATTCGGTTTGGATGAAGCGGTTCCAACATCATCAGTGACGTCACAAACTGGGTTGTTGGTGCATCCTTGGCTGGCCACTGGTTCTCTGCTGCTCTGTGTCTGACTGAAAAGGTCCTAACTGGTGCTGTCAGGAATATTAGATCCAACACACTGAGTCCTCAGTCTCTGCACAGCTGCTGGCATGAATATCAGCTCTGGAAAAGTTACAAGTGCTGGTTGTAAATACACACTCCAATGTTAGAGCGGTGTGATGCAAGATATCAACATAAACCTTTAGATGAATTAACCTGACTGCATTGAACGTGACGGCACACTGGGTTTATGTTAGCTTTTTATGATTTTTAATTCTTTAAATGAACAACTAAGGCTTTTTTCATTTTTTTTATTGCAGATTATCAAGTACAAACTTTACATTTTTACAAATTTGTTTTTACACAAATTATTACTCAGTGAAAATGTGCTTTTCTAGACCACACAGCACTGTCACACTGCAGAGCATCTGTGGATTTTTCTGTCATATTTTTCTAACATTTGGGAAAAACAACTGAAACAAAAACTTACTCTGTATAACTTAACAAAACTAAAACAGATTGTTTTTTTTTTACAAAAAATATATAAATAAATAAAGATTACTGATTAATATTGGTAGTAAAAATCCTATCTAATCTAAATATATAACAAAATATAAAAGGGAATTAATTTTAAAAATCTAATAAAAACTTGGGAATAAAATGCTGTGACTGTTTAATTAATATGCATTAGCTGATATATATTATGTACATTTTAACTCATACTAATAAACAAGAGAAACTTTCCCCAAACAGCCATTTTCCAGTAACCAGAACTCCAACAAAAACAAAGTAATGCTTCATTTATCTACAGTGAGCTCATTTAGAAATTTGATCATTTTCTTTTTCCTTCTATCTTCAGGTCATTGTCACTATCATGTTAATATCATCACTGTTCATTCTGCAACAACACAGACGGGCCAAAAGTTTGTTTATGTCCCATTTCTTAACCAAAAAGTAGAGAAACAAGTCTGTAAGAGGATTTAGCTGAATTAAACTGCAGCTAATATTATGCATAATAAAGCTGTCAGTGTCTGTGTTTATAATATATACCAGGCTGATCATAACAATGTCCATAATGATTCTGGGCACAAACACCAATATGTAAATAAGCATCACCAGCACCAACGTTGCCACAATTCTTCGTTTTTCATCAGAGGGAACACCGCTGGCTGCAGACACGACTTTAACGGTCCTAATAAGGAAGAACAGGAGCAGAGGGAGCGGAAGGACGAGGAAGGCACCCAAACTGTTTTGATGAAAGAGGCTAATGAAAAAAGAAATGGCCCAGACTATGGCACAAACCACCACAGTGATCTTGATAGTTCGTCCATGTTGGTACCACAGTGGATGGACGACGGCCAAATATCTATAATTCAAGAAATACACACAGAAGAATATTAAAATGATATACTAATAAAAACCAGCAAATGCTCTGACAATGGAGCAGCTACAGACAGACAAATAATTACCTTTCCATGGAGACACACAGCATGAAGCTAAGACTGGCCACCAAACCACAGGGGTAGATCAAATGAAAAACTATTCTCTGTATGACAAAGTTCTGGACACGTGACATGTGAACAACCATACAGAAGAGCTGAATAAGGTCAGCAATGAAAAGGTTGATGATGTAGATCGGAACGTTCTGACCCTTTCGCACCTAAAGGAAAACAAAGTAAACTATAAACATGTTCACTCACCACAATTTATGACTTATGGTTTCCACATGTACTGCCACACATCCATATAAGCTTCACACTGCATGCTTCACACTGTGAAGTACTGTGAAATACTTGTTCTGATGTTCATCACTTCCATATGTTTCTTTTTTTTTTCATTCTCTGCCACAGACTGTGAGCTTGTGTGGGATGGGGTGTTAATCTGATAATTATGAGATAATATAACTTACTGTGTTTACATTATAGACTATGATCTTACAATCTGTCATCAAAAAAGGAGTTTAAAATAGTTACTGTCTTTAATTTTGTTCCTTGTTATGAGGAACTAATTACTGTGTATTAATTAAATTTGATTCATATAGCGGCAAATCACAACAGTCGTCTCAAGGTGGCAATGAGTATCAGCTGCAATCGGCCAAAGAAATAAGTGTTAAAGGTGGAATGTGTATTCTGAACACTGATTGTGTCATGTTATCTATGAATTAGTATGTCTCAGTATTAGGGCTGTAGTCAGCCAACTAGATTTTTCCTTTGCAGCATAGAAATTATCCCACTTCTAACATGTTCATATTCAAACCCTGATTCATACAAGAAAAAAGCTGTTGGATCCAAATGCAGACCACTGAGATGATCATCTTAACATTATTTACCGTTCGAGCTGTGATATGCGAACTACTGTAAAGTTTTTGGCCATCCAAGTAAAATGCAGCAAAAACAACTTGTTCTGACACAGTGTCAGTTATTCTGGAGCTCAGCCAGCTTTAAATAAGTCAGAACTTTGCAGTCTCCATTTAACAGAGTGAGTGTTTAAAACAAACAGCCCATTTATCACAGCTAGACTGCTCTACCCTGCACCAAAATAATGGATTAATTGCTTTTGATGAAATGCTTTTCTCTTTATAAATCTATCACTGAGCAGTTACAATATGGCTGAGTCAGCCTGGAGAGTACAGCCTTCTTATTTAGCTTAACTCTTTTTCCAGCTTCTGATTGCTGATTGCAGTAAAACAGTCTCATTCACACACCTGCAAACAAAGAAGAACGATGGCCACTGGGGTTAAAGGAAGGCCGACACAAACAACTATCCACGTCAAGGTGCCAATGTCTTTGTCATCATACCAGCAGACGTCCTTTGTAGTGTAGCTGCTGCAGCTGCTGCTGGTAGTGAAATTTGGGGTTGGTGAGGTCATGTTTTTTTCTACAGAGAAACCTTTTAGTGAGAAACCAGAGATTAATAATATTGTTCAGCTGCATGCAGCAACTTAATGCAAACTCAGTGTAACTACAGTTTCTTTCAGTAAATCATTTTAGCATGAAAATAGAACAAAATATCTAAAAGAAGATCTAAAACTTCACTGATCAGTGACTCAGTGACTCAGTGTGGAGTTTCCAGCTTAGAGACTGAATGACACGTTGCTGTGCTGTTAACCCCATGAGCCTGTTAAACTGTACTGGCAGCAGACTAAATGCAATATGGGACTAAAGCTGGTCAGAATGATTTTTAATCTTCATCTTTTCGAGCTTCATGTGTTAAACAATCTGATCAGAAATCATTTCCAGTCTGTGAGGCTGCTTTTTATAGTCTTCATGTGTGATATGAAGGATTGGTTTATAAATCTTGATCGTGCTACAAGCTTTAAATTTTCACCATTATCTTAAAAATAAATGCATGTTAATGATGATATAAATGATTTGTACCTCATTAGTTATTTTTATGAATGCAAATAAAATAGTATAACTGCAGTATTATACACATCTACAGCCCAAAGTCTGAGTATAGTTACCTTTGGTTGTTCAAAGATCTCAGCTGAAGGTCTCTACACCAGTGTTTGATGTTTGTCCTCTGCGTTAAAAACAGTCTGCAATAAATACAGTAAGTGATGATAACATGCAGTTAGTTGATGGTTATCAATACCTGCTCTTCTAGCCACACCAGATCCAGGTGTGCCCCACGCTACTGATTGGCTCAGTTTAGCCAATCAGATTTTGTCAGAATCTCTCTCTCAGCCAATCAGTTTGCTGCTGTCAGTTCATTTTTCTGCTGCTGTCAGTTATCATCTCTGAGTCAGATCAGTGGGAATTATGTTCATAACACCTGTTCTGATACATGATGGTCCATCTTTGGATGTTAAAGCTAAAATAAAACATAACATACAACTTTAACAGAAGGGCTGCTGTGTTAGGGTTGGAACTGCATGAGAAAAACTGATTCTCAGTTTATTAAAATACACTGCTCAAAAAAATAAAGGGAACACTTAAACAACACAATAACTCCAAGTAAATCAAACTTCTGTGAAATCAAACTGTCCACTTAGGAAGCAACACTGATTGACAATCAATTTCACATGCTGTTGTGCAAATGGAATAGACAACAGGTGGAAATTACTGGCAATTAGCAAGACACACTCAATAAAGGAGTGGTTCTGTAGGTGGGGACCACAGACCACTTCTCAGTACCTATGCTTTCTGGCTGATGTTTTGGTCACTTTTGAATGTTGGTGGTGCTTTCACACTCGTGGTAGCATGAGACGGACTCTACAACCCACACAAGTGGCTCAGGTAGTGCAGCTCATCCAGGATGGCACATCAATGCGAGCTGTGGCAAGAAGGTTTGCTGTGTCTGTCAGCGTAGTGTCCAGAGGCTGGAGGCACTACCAGGAGACAGGCCAGTACACCAGGAGACGTGGAGGAGGCCGTAGGAGGACAACAACCCAGCAGCAGGATCAAATTCGCCACTGGCGCCCTGTGCTCTTCACAGATGAAAGCAGGTTCACACTGAGCACATGTGACAGACGTGACAGAGTCTGGAGAAGCCGTGGAGAGCGATCTGCTGCCTGCAACATCCTCCAGCATGACCGGTTTGGCAGTGGGTCAGTAATGGTGTGGGGTGGCATTTCTTTGGAGGGCCGCACAGCCCTCCATGTGCTCGCCAGAGGTAGCATGACTGCCATTTGGTACCGAGATGAGATCCTCAGACCCCTTGTGAGACCATATGCTGGTGCGGATGGCCCTGGGTTCCTCCTGATGCGGGACAATGCTAGACCTCATGTGGCTGGAGTGTGTCAGCAGTTCCTGCAAGATGAAGGCATTGAAGCTATGGACTGGCCCGCCCGTTCCCCAGACCTGAATCCAATTGAGCACATCTGGGACATCATGTCTCGCTCCATCTACCAACGTCACGTTGCACCACAGACTGTCCAGGAGGTGGTGGATGCTTTAGTCCGGGTTTTGGAGGAGATCCCTCAGGAGACCACCCGCCACCTCATCAGGAGCATGCCCAGGTGTTGTAGGGAAGTCATACAGGCACGTGGAGGCCACACACAATACTGAGCCTCATTTTCACTTGTTTTAAGGACATTACATCAAAGTTGGATCAGCCTGTAATGTGTTTTTCCACTTTAATTTTGTGTGTGACTCCAAATCCAGGCCTCCATTGGTTAATAAATTTGATTTCCATTGATGATTTTTGTGTGATTTTGTTGTCAGCACATTCAACTTTGTACAGAACAAAGTATTCAATGAGAATATTTCATTCATTCAGATCTAGGATGTGTTATTTGAGTGTTCCCTTTATTTTTTTGAGCAGTGTATATAGTTCAGTTACAAAACATAACTCAAATGGACCTAATTTAGCTAAATGTACTTTTTACACCATACGCATAAGTGGTGAGGTCTAAAGAGGTAAACCAGGAAATGAAAATCATGAAAGAAGAAATCAGCAGCTCCAACATGGATACGAAACCTCCTCTCTCCAAATATAAGCTCATATAATCTTTTAGTTGTCAACTACACAAAATTTGCATATTATTTTGCATTTCTGTTTTTCAGAACCAGAGTATCACATTTTAATATATGTAACATCAAAGACGGAAGTTACACAAGCCTAAACCAGCCCCAAGATTCTTTCTTTTAATGATGGGGAAATATTGGAAAGAACAGGAAAGTACGGAGAGAGCTAAGGGGGGAATTACTTTCAGGAAATAGTCACAGTTGAAACCAGATCCCTGAAACCTTTCAAATATCGATTCCATGCTCCACCCACTGACGTATAGCTGGGGTTGATATTGTGCAGTCCGCCCTTTTCACACTTCTGGGCTTGGAATGTGCAAATGAAACATAGCAGGGTAAACGGTACGGCTAATACACGGGTGCAAAATGGAACGGCATAGTCAGTGCTATTGTAGTGTGCCTTTTTGCTCAAATAGCAAAAGAAAACAACCACATTTGAATTTTCGTGACTTCTCAAAAGATAAATTGAAGTGCGAGTTAAATGGATAAAGACTATTAGAAGGGAAGAACGTGCAAAGTTTACCGTTCAGCATGGCAGTACATGTGTGTGCAGGAAGCACTTCAGGCCCGAGGAGCTTTATGTAAGAGCGGGAGGGAGCCGAGTTAGACTGATGAAGGGATCCGTGCCATCACGATTTGCATGGAATGATTTTCGGAATCGGAGGGAAACTCGTCAGACACCGTGTGAGAGGGCAAGTGCTCGTCTGGGTTCCCAGAGAGAGACGTGCAGGATATCAAAGCAATGCTAGGGGGTGCAATAGTTCCCCTGGAAAAGTCATGGGACCCCCAAGAAAATGGCTTATGTCTGTGTGTGTTGAGAACTGAAAGAACAAATGATCCTTCATAGCACCAGAGGCCCGAGGGATAGGCAGCATATGCGGCTACATAGGGCTCCCTGACCACTAGGGGGGCCCTCAAGCTCACCCACATTTGTCACGAGATGTTTTTGGTTTAATTTTTTACAAATGCCAATTTCCTAAAAGAAGAGACTATTCTAACTGTCCAGATTTGTACACTTGTAACAACACTAATTTAATGAGTAGGCTACACTCTAATATTTCTGTCTCAGAGTGATGCTGCAAAGCTAATCCATGCATTTATCACTTCTAGCTTGGACTACAGTAATTCATTATTATCAGGCTGTGCTAAAAGCTCCTTCTGGAGTGCTTCATGTTCTTTATTTAAAGCATTTTCTGCTTTAGGTTTATCAAAGCTGTCTGTTTTCACAGTAAGCTTTGAGGTTTCTGCAGAGGGAATGGTCGGTTGGTTCTTACTCATTTTTGTTTTCTTGAAATCACTGAAAAATGTTCGTTTGTAATCACCAAGAAAATATTTACAAGCTGTGTTGAAATTTTCACTCGAGGTCTGCTTATGAACTCTGAGGGAGGTGAAGTCACTCTTTGCAATAATAAGGCACGCCACCAAATTCAGAAGCTATTTACTCCAGAAAAGACTGAAACTGCTGTGATTTAAACCTTTGCCTCTTATAAAGTTCACTGTCTGTGTTACGGTGTTTATGTTCTGTCTTCAGGACTTTGCTGCGCAGCGTTTCCTGCTGTGTGACGCAGTGATGCACTGTCAGCTCACCTGTGCAGGTCTCAGATGGTTTACCTCCAATGTCAGGGATCATAATTATTTGTCACATTTGCACACTGATTTTTAGTGAAAATAACTGTTTTTATTAGAAGAAAAAAATGTAATATCATATTTGCACATTTATTTATTTTACATTTTCAGCTGCTGTGGCAGACAGACAACGGTTTTATTATTAGTTTTTAGGAGGGATGGCGTTGCCTCTGGGTGCTGAGACTACAGAGAAACCTGAACTGACTGCTGTGACAGTTCAGATACGAAGCAGAACTCCTGCTTTGTGCACGTGTGAAAGAGGGAAACATACAGTGTCTTGCAAAAGAATTCATACCCCTTGAACTTTTCCATGTTTTGTCACATTACAACCACAAACATAAATATATTCCACTAGACTTTAATGTGAAAGACCAACACAAAGTGGTATACAATTGTGAAGTGGAATGAAAATTATACATGATTCAAAACATTTTTTACAAATAAAAAACTGAAAAGTGTGGTGTGCAAAAGTATTGAGCCCCCTTTTCTCTGAGTGCAACCAGTTGCATTCAGAAGTTGCCTGATGACTGCTAATGACTAAAAAGAGTCCACCTGTGTGTAATCTAATCTCAGTACAAATACAGCTGCTCTGTGACGGCCTCCGAGGTTGTTTAAGAGAATATTGGGGAGTAAACAGCATCATGAAGTCCAAAGAACACAGCAGACAGGTCAGGAATAAGGTTGTGGAGAAGTTTAAAGCAGGTTTAGGCTATAAAAAGATTTCCCAAGCTTTGAACATCTCACGGAGCGCTGTTCAATCCATTATCTGGAAATGGAAAGAGTATGGCACAACTGTAAACCTACCAAGACCAGGCCGTCCACCTAAACTTACAGGCCGAACAAGGAGAGCACTGATCAGAGATGCAGCCAAGAGGCCCATGGTGACTCTGGACCAAATGCAGAGATCCACAGCTCAGGTGGGGGAATCTGTTCACAGGACAACTATTAGTTGTGCACTGCACAAATGTGGTCTTTATGGAAGAGTGGTAAGAAGAAAGCCATTGTCAAAAGAAAACCATAAAAAGTCCCGTTTGCAGTTTGACAGAAGCCATGTTGGAGACACAGCAAACATGTGGAACAAGGTGCTTTGGTCAGATGAGACCAAAATTGAACTTTTTGGCCAAAATGCAAAATGCTATGTGTGGCAGAGAATTAACACTGCACATCTCTCTGAACACACCATCCACACTGTCAGATATGGTGGTGGCAGCATCATGCTCTGGGGCTGCTTCTCTTCAGCAGGGACAGGGAAGTTGGTCAGAGTTGATGGGAAGATGGATGGAGCCAAATACAGGGCAATCTTGGAGGAAAACCTGTTGGAGTCTGCAAAAGACTTGAGACCGGGGCTGAGGTTCACCTTCCAGCAGGACAACGACCCTAAACATAAAGCCAGGGCTACAATGGAATGGTTTTAAACCAAACATATTCATGTGTTAGAACGGCCCAGTCAAAGTCCAGACATAAACCCAATCGAGAATTTGTGGCAAGATCTGAAAACTGCTGTTCACAAACGCTCTCCATCTAATCTGACTGAGCTTGAGCTGTTTTGCAAAGAAGAATGGGCAAAAATTTCAGTCACTAGATGTGCAAAGCTGGTGGAGACATACCCTAAAAGACTTGCAGCTGTAACTGCAGCAAAAGGTGGTTCCACAAAGTATTGACTCAGGGGGGCTCAATACTTTTGCACACTGCACTTTTCAGTTTTTTATTTGTAAAAAATGTTTTGAATCATGTAAAATTTTCTCTCCACTTCATAATTGTATACCACTTTGTGTCGGTCTTTCACATTAAATTCCAGTGAAATATATTTATGTTTGTGGTTGTAATGTGACAAAATATGGAAAAGTTCAAGGGGTATAAATACTTTTGCAAGCCACTGTAAGTCAGCCGATCATGCAGGATGTAAACAATTTTAAGTAACAAAAACAATTCCTGTCAGAATTTGTTTTTCATATTTCAGTCCAGGACCGGCTGCTACTGAAGATATAAATCTTTAAAAACATGTTAGCAGTGAATCATTGGCTGACACTTAAGCTGCTCTCTCTTATCTGATGAGGGTTTTAACGTGGTGGAAACAGGAAGATTAAGTTTATTTAGCTCATAAAGTCACAGTTACAGTTGCCTTTTTAGTAAAAGTAAATGTAAACATAGTGCATTTGTTTGGGAATATTTCCAGCTGTGGAGGAATTCACAAGTTATATCTAATGAGCATTTCTGTAAGAAGAACAGTCTGTGATATTTATTTTTTCAAAATTCTCAGAAACTGGCAGAATTATACCAGAAAAAAGAAAAATGTGCAGAAGAGAACTTTTTTTGAGGGTGCAACATGAAACCTGGTAGAGTCACCAAAATGCTGTAGCATAATTCATTCAGCACTTTGAAACTGGATAAAAAATAACCTTTAAAAAAAAGAAACACTAATTTTTATAGGTTATTTTAATGCCTACTGTTATGAAGCCACCAATATCTAATTATTCATTTATTTTGTGTAGACAGGAGTGGATTCTGTACTCGTGGTGAGTTTTCTGGTCTCGCACGGTCCACTCGATATATTTCAGAAATGATCAGACTGTTGTTTTTGCCTCCCTCTCCTGACACCATTCACCAGTGTGTGTCAGCATGTGTGCATGGACCATGACCCGACTATCACCATCCCCGTGGCTGAGAGCCTGCTTCCCAGCTTATACATGAATCACATGCCTTTCTACTACTAGTTTCAGCTTCTAGCAGATTATCACACACTTAAATACACAATCAGTCAATGTTATGATGCAGTCTACTGAAGTCATTTTGCTTCTGCATGAATATAGTTAGTGTTTTCTTCTTCGTTGTTTTCTTCTCGCTGCTCCTTTTACGGGTCATCACAGCAGATCATCTGCCTCCACCTCACCCTATCCCAGCATCCTCCTCTGTCACACCAACCCTCTGCATGTCCTCCTTCACTACATCCATGAAGCTCCTCTGTGGTCGTCCTCCTCTCCTCTGCCAAACCATCTCAGCCTTGCTTTTGGAAATGGCCAAAGTGATTGTCACCATTATGCTGATCAATATTGAGATCATGATTATTTAATACAATTCATTGACTTTTAGTGACAAACATGTTTTATAGATATGTCACATAAACAAAAGACATAACCTTTATGTTGTGCAACATTCCTACAAATAAACTCCTCTTCCATCAGAATAAAATGAGGCTTCCTGTTTTCACCTAAATTCAGTTCATCTTTGAGAAGAACAAGATTTTTTTAAATTGTACCAAAGCTCAACACAAACTTAAATCATCAGCCTTCACCTTCACACTGTCCTGCATTCCCTTCAGTTAAAATATCATTAAATACAAATGTTTATTCATCTGACTGAAGTGGATCAGTTGGAAGGAAAATATAAAGTCTTTTATTCTATTCATCGTACCTGCAGGATGGATGTGAATAACATCCAGTAAAGTACTCGACAGCTGTGAGAAAAATCTCTTTCCTCCTGCAATGTTTTGCATACAGTTCAGGTTTTGCCACTTTTGCAACCACTGCATTGTTTTTCTTGGCCTTCAAACATGATTTATAGCACAATTTGTGGTGTGTTTTCAGGCAACTGAATAAGTTAGTTGTCTTGCTTTGAGGCACAGACGCAACTCTATAGCACTCTTTGCATATGATTTATTCTTCATTAACATCACATTCCAAATCCTAAATATTTTCAAGTAATAGACGTGATCCATCTGAGGGAAAAGCTCTTCACCTTCTGCTCTGCCAGGTGTTTGAATGAAGGTAGTGCGATCCATCCAGAGTAGTACACAAAATTTCAAGCTGCATGGTGCAGTAAACTGCTGTGATTGGCACCTGTCGGCACATGTTCAGGCAGTGATGTGGGGAGTGCTTGACTTGCTTTTGCTTTGCATTCTATTGGCAGAAAATGTATTTTCAACAATGCTGAATTACTGAGGATTATTTTGTTATGTCCAAGGAGTCAGCGTTTTCTCTCTCTCATACTTCATGTTGTGTTTGACCTCTTGACCCTGCACGTAGTGGAGGTGCAACAGCAGTGAGACTGGTTAACTGGAAGGGGTTGAACAATATAATGTGATACCCTAAGGTTTTGCATAAGTAAGGTCTGTTTCCCTTGTCTTTTTGAATTCCTCATTGCGCTGCTGCGTGCTCTGTACTAACCGAATTCCTTCTTCAAAAAACAACTCTGCAGTAGACTTTTTAAAATTAAAAGTACTAAAATTTCCACAACAAATTATGTTCATTTAATTGTGTGAAGCCAAATCATGATCAAGATTAAAATGAAAATTTGGTTCATTGTGCAGCCCTACTCAGAATCCAGTTGTCTGGTTTTGACAGTTTCAATAACACATGGATTTAAAATGAATGATAAATAAATTGTCTAAAACTGTGTTGTAAGAGCTGTGTAAAAACTGAGAGAATGCCATGAAATTAAAAGTGGAAAATTCATAATGCTTTTACAAAACTTGGTTAAAAAACCTTAGTGTCTTAGGTGTCCATTTGGAGACTGGCCCATTTCGTGCTTTCATACCTGGGGTTCACATCTGTGAGTCTGTGACACCTACAAGTGTATGGTCACAATTATAATTTGTTTTAAGAATTTATTGGTGGAAAAGGCATTGGTTACTGCAGGATGGCACTGGTTTAAGTTGGAGTTAGGGCGATGTAATCGCGTGGCTTCGCCACAAGGGGGAAGTAGTAAGGATGTGTTCGGCTGCTGCGAGGCCTCTATGCCTCAGACGAAGAAGAGCCTGCAGCCCGAACATGGCTGATGTCTCCCGTCTCTAGTTTGTCTGTATAAAACAGGTTAGTAATGTGAGTTATCTAATCGCAATGCATGTATAAGGAGATAAAATCTTTTTTTAGTGCTAGTCAGATTCACTGAAAATTCGGAAGACGTATATTTTCATAAATAGGAGAGATGTGAACTTACCCACCAGTTGAAATGGGAGTTGTCATTTCAAATACATGTAACATAATGAGATGGTGGGCCCTTACTGTGTACATTTTATGTTGTTGCAAATGTAGCTCCTAGACGCACCTCTTATATCTTAAAGGTTATATTAGGTTTTACAGTAATCTGATTTCCGCACGTTTTACCGCTCCTTGTGTTTCCATACTGTACTGTATTTTGATTTTGAGAGATGGTGAAACACATTTGTTTTCATATGAGATGTATTGTTGTTCCTTGTGTTAAGTTATAAAGAACTGGTTAACAAAGGTATTAATAAGCAGGTTAATCACAATGTCGACACCAGTGATGGCATAGTTACTTTAAAAAAGTAATCTGATTACTGATTAATCCTTTAAAAAGTAACTTAGTTACTTTACTGATTACTTAATTTTAGAAGTAACTAAGTTAGATTACAAGTTACTTTATTAGTTACATTCAACAGCTGCCGGTGTTGTGCCAAAAAATGATTAACTGTATTTAAACGGCTGTAAATAACTTGTTGACCTATAATCTGTGAAACATGTCAAACATATCTCTCATGAATCATTTCAGGTTATTTTGAGTGAGAAACAGCATTTCTATCTCTAGGTAGAAGCTGTGTAGTATATAAAGTGGATCTATTTACTTCAGTGGAACCACTCCCCTAGTTACTGAGTTTACCTATAGGTTATCTGCCAGCGCAGTGATATGTTCTCTGTGAGTCTACCGTGAAGCTAAGTAAAGTCATGTTCAATCTACCTCCGTGTTGGATCATATGTTCATGTCACTATGTGGGAGTAAAGACACAACAAATTGGCGACGAGTAAAACCGGACCCTAAATAACTACACGAAACGGAAAATTAAGACCAAGGGGACGGAGAAACGACGGAACGAAACCTAGCAAAGGATCCGTGAGTAACAGTGCATAGCACACAGTGAAAGGATAAACGGATAAGATTTGCACTTCATGTCCGAAATGGCTTACGTTGGGAAAGTTGAGGAGTTTGATAGCTCAAGTGAAGACTGGGAATCATACATAGAGCGAGTGGAGTTATACTGCGACGCTAATGATATCGGGGATGACAAAAAAGGTCCCGTTCTCCTCAGTCTAATGGGAGCTAAAACTTACAGTCTACTGCGTAATCTCCTGAGCCCTGCGAAACCATCGAGCAAGTCATACAAAGACATCGTTGAGACGTTGCAGAAGCACTTAAACCCCGCAGCACTAGTGATAGCAGAAAGATTCAGGTTTCATAAACGGAACCAAACACAGAATGAAAGCATATCTGAGTATATGGCCGAACTGCGCAAACTCTCGCAGCATTGTGACTTTAAAGATGGACTTAACGATGCCTTAAGAGATCGATTGGTATGTGGCATTCATTGTACAAGCACACAAAAAAGGCTATTGTCAGAAAAAGAGCTAGATTTGAAGAAAGCACTAGAACTCGCTATCTCAATGGAAACAGCAGCTAAAGGTGCATCAGAGCTACAGAAGAAAACCCTTGAAAACGAAGTGCATCAAATGTCTCTGAAGGAAAAAAAGCAAAAATGCTACAGGTGTGGTAAATCCTCTCACCATGCAAACGAATGCTGGTTCAAGGAAAAGACATGTAGGAAATGCCATAAACAAGGCCACATAGAAAGAGCATGCAAAACAGACCAAACTAATACCCAAAAGGAAAAACCTGGAAAGAACAAAGGTTTTAAACCTAGATCAAAGGTCAAAGCAAATGAAATGCACAAAGTAACAGAACATTCAGACAACACAAACAGCAGTGAGGAAGATGATTTATCATGCTTAGAGCTGCATAGCATAACTGAAAAAGACCGGAAAATAATATGGGTCACGACAACAGTGTCTGGAGTGAAACTTAAAATGGAACTGGACACGGGTTCAGCCTTGTCAGTTATCTCTGAGACCGACTATGACAGGCTGTTTTCTCACTTACCACTGAAAAAGACATCAGTGATGTTAAAAACGTACACAGGTGAAAAGGTGTCACCCAAAGGAAAACTTAAAGTGGATGTGGCCTATGGTGATCAAACACACAAGTTAGAGCTCTATGTCCTGAAAACCACAGGCCCAGCTTTACTAGGACGTGAATGGCTAAGAAGAATTCAGCTTGACTGGCATGCAATAAAAGCCCTAAATATCTCAACAAACCCCAAGAGCTCCATCCCCAGCTCTGACCAGAGACTGTCACAGTTGTTGGAGGCTAATGCACACGTATTTAAGAAAGGCATTGGTAAACTTAAACACCTAAAGGCCAAAATTGAACTTCAAAAAGATGCCAACCCGAAATTTCACAAAGCGCGCCCAGTCCCGTACGCCCTACGTCCCAAGATAGACGCCGAACTGCAGAATTTGGAGGCATCCGGCATTCTCTCAAAGGTTGACTGGAGTGATTGGGCTACGCCCATTGTTCCCGTGATGAAGAAGGGTAAATGTGAAGTGCGTATATGTGGGGACTTCAAGGTGAGCATTAATCCGGTGCTGCGCACAGTACAGTACCCCCTTCCACGCATCGAAGACATCTTCTCATCATTGGCTGGTGGGGAGAGGTTTTCAAAGAACGACTTGTCACAGGCCTATCTCCAGATGGAAGTGGAGGAGTCAAGCAAAAAGTTCCTAACCATCAACACTCATAAAGGCCTTTACCAATACAATCGACTTGTGTTTGGTGTTGCTTCAGCTCCAGCCATCTGGCAAAGAGCCATGGATCAAGTGCTCCAGGATATTCCTGGAACACAATGCTACCTGGATGATATTATCATAGCGGGAAAAGATGATGATGATCACTTCCAGAACCTGAGCAAAGTACTCACCAGGCTGAATGAGTACGGTCTACGCGCAAAGAGAGAGAAATGTGAGTTTTTCAAAAGTGAAATCTCATACTGTGGACATGTCATCGACAAGCACGGCTTACATAAGTCACAAGAGAAAATTGAGGCAGTGCTGAAAGCACCTACACCTGAAAATGTGTCACAACTGAGATCATACCTGGGTCTCGTCAACTACTACCACAAGTTTCTACCAAACCTTGCTTCAGTGCTGTATCCACTAAATGCGCTTCTGCAGACAGGAGCGGAATGGCGTTGGTCTGAAAAATGCAAAAAGGCATTTGCAGAAACAAAAAGACTAATAACATCTGATGAGCTACTTACCCACTATGATCCATCCAGACCCATCCGTCTAGCATGTGACGCGTCCCCTTACGGCATTGGTGCTGTCTTATCGCACACAATGGTTAATGGACTTGAACGCCCAGTTGCATACGCCTCAAGGTCCCTTTCAAGTGCCGAATGCAATTATGCACAGATAGACAGGGAAGCCCTTAGCCTAGTATGGGGTATCAAAAAGTTCCACCATTACCTCTATGGCCGAAGGTTTACCTTAGTGACTGATCATCAGCCCCTAGTGTCAATATTCAATCCACGGAAAGGAGTCCCAGTGATGTCAGCCGCACGACTACAGCGATGGGCCCTGTTCTTAGGAGCACACTCGTATGACATTGAGTTCAAGGGGACTAAACAACACTGCAATGCTGATGGGTTGTCACGCCTCCCACTGTCAACACATGTGGAAGAAATTCCATCAAAAGGGGACCCGGCTGAAATGTTCCACACAACACTGATAGACCAGCTGCCAGTTACAAATGCCATGATACGAAAAGAAACGCGGAATGACCCAACACTGTCCCAGGTGTATGACATCACAGTACAAGGCTGGCCTGGCCATGGGAATCCATGTTTTCCTGAGTTCTCGGCAAGACGTGATCAACTGTCAGTTTGCCAGGGAACATTAATGTGTGGATCACGTGTGGTAGTGCCCCCCAAGCTTCGCACCAGAGTGTTGGACAGTCTACATGAGGGTCACGTAGGTACGGTGAAGATGAAAAGCCTGGCCCGAAGCTATGTATGGTGGCCAGGGATAGATAAACAAATTGAGGACATCACCAAAACCTGCCTAGGATGCCAGAGCATTCAAAACGCACCACCACAGGCTCCCCTACACCCGTGGGAATGGCCGTCTGCACCCTGGCAGAGAGTGCACATTGATTTTGCTGGCCCGTTCATGAACTCTATGTTTCTCATAGCTGTGGACGCTCACTCAAAATGGCCAGAAGTAGTTCAAATGAAATCAACAACGTCCGAAAAGACCATTTCCATCCTGAGAACCATCTTCGCCAGGAATGGCCTGCCTGAGCAAATTGTGAGTGACAATGGCCCACAGTATACTTCTGAGGAGTTTCAGGATTTCATAAAAAGGAATGGTATCAAGCATTTCAAGTCAGCACCTCACCATCCAGCAACAAATGGGTTAGCAGAACGGTTCGTACAAACATTCAAAAAGTCCATAAAGGCAATGACAAAAGAAGATATCTCTCTTCAACACAAAATTGACAATTTCCTCTTGGTGTACCGAAATTCTATCCATGCAACAACCAATCAGACACCTGCAATGTTGTTTATGAACAGACAGCTGAGATCTCGCATTGACCTTCTAAAGCCGAACCTGAGAGGAGAAGTGCAGAATAAACAGTTCAGCAGTTTTTCAAGTGAAACGGCAAGAAGCTTCGATGTAGGACAGCAGGTACTGGCTCGTGACTACCGCGGGGATAAGTGGACGCCTGGAAAGATAGTCACTAGGTGTGGCCCTCTGATGTACGAGGTGGACACTGGCGAGCATACATGGAGACGTCATGTGGATCAGCTTTTGACTGCTCAACCACGGACGCCGGAGCGACCGGCACATCCAACTGATCCTGGGACCAACTTCGACCACAGTATAGTAACACCCACAGTTACAGAGGAAGTGCCCCCTACAGAGAGCACTCCACAAGTTCTGAGACGTAACCCTGAACGACTTAGGGCACCACCGAAAAGATTGGATTTGTGAGTTTACTAATGTGACTTATGGACACAATCTAAAAAAAAAAAAAAAAAAAAGTTTCAACATATGTCAACTGAATAACAGATTGTGTCAAATGCATGGGCAATGTTGTATGTTACTTTAGTTATGTAGCATTAATCTACAAGGGGAGGAGTGTAGTATATAAAGTGGATCTATTTACTTCAGTGGAACCACTCCCCTAGTTACTGAGTTTACCTATAGGTTATCTGCCAGCGCAGTGATATGTTCTCTGTGAGTCTACCGTGAAGCTAAGTAAAGTCATGTTCAATCTACCTCCGTGTTGGATCATATGTTCATGTCACTATGTGGGAGTAAAGACACAACAAGCTGCACTCAGTTTTTGGCAGAGTAACTTTTATATATTCATTTTTTATCAAGGTAAAAACTGTCGCTGACATTAAAAATGTCTTTTTAAACAGAAATCTGGCTCAGAAGGCTGCAGAAATCACAACAAATATAACATCACAGTTCTATGAAGATATTTGAAGTGGCCAAAAAGCTCTGGATTGGTAGGTAATTCATTTTATATATAAGCCCTTCATAAATCATGTTAACTGCACTCTATTTAACAGTATAAGCAAAGATATTACACATAAAACCACATAGAAACATCGTAATCACTTTATGGCAGACGCTCACTTTTTGGCACAACGCCGGCAGCAGCACACACGCACACACACCCCGCCACCTCAACATAAAAATGACAGCCACAAAACGAGGGCGTGTCAGCCATGTTTAAGGGCAGCATTTCCTCTACTACATACTGTCCGACCAGCTTCTTCAGCCCCCCCCCCCCACTTACTGGTTTGTACCGAAGTCCAGTTTTTGTTGTTTGGGTGATGGGGCGGGGCTGCTCCTGCATTAGCTGCAGCTCTGCTTCGCCCCACCTAGTGGGACTCGCGCTGTAAGTGTGACTGTGCCGTGACTCCAGATGTTTCCTCATATTTGACGTCGTGTTTTTGAAGCTAGCAGGACAGCTGCAGAATTTAGCTGCAAGTTGCAGTGCATACAAGAGGGACTCTGTACTATGAGGCAGTTATTTTATATATTTATACATAGAGAGCAAAATGTGAACCTGATTGAATATTGTGGTTTGTGTTACAAGATATGATGGTAGATGATTTTGTGAATGAACAGAAAAGGATGGTTTAAATTCTGTTAATAAACAGAGGAGGAAGAGCCTGCAGACCGAACACAACTGATGTTTCCCGTCTCTACTTTCTCTGTATAAAACAGACCCAGTGAGAGGCATGTAACAAGTCCACTGGCTGTTAGTGAAGATATTAATCTTTAAAAACACATTATCAGTAACGCATTTGCTGACACTTCAAGCTACTCTCTCTCTTGTTATCTGATGTGGGTTTTAATGTGGTGGAAACAGGAAGATGTTAAGAGCGCATAAAGTCACAAACAGTTCCATTAAACAGCTGCCAACTGCAATTTTTTTTCCTTTCATTCAAGTTGTCATACCGTCCGTCCGTGCGTGGTGGGAGGGAGCTCAGTACAGCACTGTAGACTGGGGAAAGTTGGTGACATAATCCACCTCTTCTGTCCAGTGATTGTTGTTCACAGTGGACATAGATGCTTCTTTTACTCCTTTTACTCTTTTAACCAGTTAATAGGTTTATGGGGCAATTAATTTTTTTATACAGGGCAGGTAGGTTTGGATGACTTTTTTTCCCCTTGTTAAAGGAAACCATCATTTATAAACTGCATTTTTGTGTTTTGTATTTTTGTTAGATGATCTGAAACATGTCAGTGTGGCAAATATGCAATAAAAAAATTAAAAAGAAGTGAGTGGGTGAGTGGGAGGTGGAGTGTAAGACTTCCATGTTCAAGACAAACACGTCATATTTCAGATTTCAACTGCTAGTTCAGCTGGAAGCAGTCTTGAGGCAAGTAAAGTCAGTATGTATACTTAAATTATTATTGTCATAGTTAGATTATGAGATAGCCTCCTAAAGTCATTATGCTTTATTTGTGTACTTCTGTAGAAATGCTGTCAGTGTAAATGTGTTTATTAGCATATACATTCTGACCTGGTAAAGTTCAGATTATTTGATAATAAATGAGTAATTAGTATTCACATAATTTCTAAAATGAATTCCTTAAAGATTATATTATTAATGTTAAACAATTATGAATGCAGTTTAGATAGATTGTTATCTCTGTTATCTGTCACTAGTTTATTACACACGCACAGGTAATACAGTCGGACAGCTTCAGAGTTAATCCTGTCACTATAAAAGATATTATGGTAAAACTTCTACTGTTGATGGTGTGCAGGAAGTTTTTGTGGATTACGAATCATTAAAGTGTGAAATCCAGTCAAGTAAGGTGGGCTTGACCTCACCTTAATGTTAGTGTTTAATTGTAACTGTGTTGCTGTTGAAATAATCACGGACTGTACTGTAGACCCATTCAGCAACAGATAAATCTGAATTGATTCAAACAAACAGGAATATTCAAGTTCTGTCAGATTCTAGTTCAATAAACCATTTTAATGAGGTTTTTCAGAAACACATCAGTACAAAGTGTACAGCACAGCTTGGGTTCTTTAATATTTACATAATCAGTTCAGAACAACGTTAACCTGCTGCTTTTCCTACCTACATATTTTTTGTTTTGTTTTGTTTTTCAGAAGAAGACATGAGTGCACATTTCTTTTACAGCAACTTCTTCACTTCAAGTTGTCTCGGGATGGAGACCGTCTTTGAAGTGGTGATGTGGATCAACATCTTCGTCTCACTTCCTTTCACCATATTGATCTTCTGTTGTGTGTTCTACATGGTAAGTAAATATTCACTAACACATATGTGTTTCTTTGTTAGTGTGTGAAAAAACATCATGAGGAATTATAGTAATATATACTGATCAAAAAAAAATTAAAGAAACACTGAAAACACATCAGATCTCAATGGGGGGAAAAAATCATGCTGGATATGTACACTGGTGTGGACTGGGCAATAGTGTTAGGTAATGAAAGGTGCCACATCATTTGATGGAAATAAAAAATTATCAGTCTACAGAATTCAAAGATGCCCCAAAAATCAAAGTGAAAAAATTATGCAGCAGGTTAGTCCATCAACTCACAATGGTGCTCCCCACATGTTTGGGGCACGCTTCTATTGAAAGAACGTATGGCGTCCTGGGGAATCTCCTCCCAGATCTGGACGAGAGTATCAGGGCCATCCTCATGAAGTCTGATTGTTTGGCCAGAGACATTCACTCCAGTGGCCTACCTGAGGTCACTTTGTGTCATGTAACGCTATACAACAGGCAGAATAGGACCCCAATATAAGGGATATATAACGCTGAGGGAAAACACTTGAACAAAATCACAATAACAAGACAGAGGAAGCCAAACTGAATATCAAACCCACAACACAAAAGACTATCAAAGTAAAACAGGAAGTGACTCAACATGACTGGCAGAAACCATGACTAAAATACATGGACTTGATACAGGGACACAAGATAAACAATACACAAGACAGACTCAACACCAGTGTTAATTTTGACAGCAAATTTTGATTTAGTTTTAGTCATAGTCTTTTGATAAAAATGTAATTTAGTTTTAGTCATAATTTAATCATCTGAATAGTTAGTTTTTTGTCTAGTTTTAGTCGACAAAATTATCCTAAGAATATAGTCGACTAAATCTACAGTCGATTTAATCGACTAAAATATAAAGGGTGTAAAATGTAAATGCTTTTTCTTCAGTTCCCTTGAATTAGTCATTATACACACTTACACAAAATAAAAAAAATTTTTAAAGTTATGGAATATTATTAATAATATTAACATTAGCGTTTCACCTGCTTCCCATACACCTGATCATTAACACCACCTTACTGAGATAATACGAGCGTTTTACAGCAGGACGCTCTGAAAGGTACAGGGCAGTGTTCAGGACTAAGATTAGGAAAGGCTAATCCACCGCGGTGTGGAGATTTTCTCTAAACACAAACGCTAAACTGGGAAAAACTGCCAGACATGACAGGCTAAAAAAAACAAACAAAAAAAAAACAAAAAAACAGAGACCAAGCTTTTGCATGTACTCCAAAGAGTTCAGGAACAGCAGCTGATTTAATTTGGGTATGCTTTTTCAGGCGTTTTTGATGATTTTGGAGCGGCCAGTTAAGGGGTTAATTTTGTTTTACCGGTTTCTTTTAGATTTGATCCCTTTTTTTTTTCAGTGCAGTATTAGCCTACTTGATCCCCCATACACACACAGATACACACACACATATACACACAGAGGCCTCCTCATTCACTCTTTTAGTTGCAACTTTTACTAATAATTTCATGCCAATTTATTACTCTATTTATTCACACAACACTTTTGTTACAATTTTTTTCTGCCAATATATGCCATGAAAAGATCGCCCGAAATATTGGTTATATTCAATTTCATCTAAAAACAGCCATTAGTCTATCAAACAAGCAAGTCATTATTTTTAAGTCTTTTATCGATTACGAGGCCTTCAACAGGCTTGACAAATACATTATCTTGTAATTGTCAGGCAGTGATTACAAATACGGCACCACCACGGCACGCGAAAAGAAAGCAGTACTATTCTTTAAGTCGTTCATCGATTACAAGGCCTTTGACAAGGCTCGCCCAGTACATAAGCTTGGTATTGTCAGTCAGTGATTACAAATACGCCACCACCACGGCACGCGAAAAAACATAAACAATACTCACTAAACGTCACTACTCGTCATCTTTCATGTATAAAAGCCAATTCTCACACACCATTCTTCATGCTGTGGATAATAGGAGTTATCTCTATTCAATAGAAAAATTTCCAACCACAAACACTTCTTGGTTTAAATAAATAAATTTGATCAATAGCCTAATCTATACGACAGTTTAACATTCCCAGTATCTCTCACAATCCTTTTTTTCACTTATTTCAGCTCTTATCACTTATTTTGTTTCTTTTACCCATTATTTATTTATTTATTTTAAAGTCAACCCCTTTTTGTTTTTCTGACACCTTAATATTTTCAAACTTTAAACAGTTTAACAGATTCTCTAAAATTTGTTCTCCCGTGACCTTACCTCCTCCTCACTCACAAAAAAATTTTAATATCCAGTTTTGCAGAATTCAGTTATTTAATACAACAGGTTTCTGCTTACCTTTCTATGAGGCGTCCCCTGTGAGTGTTTTGAGGAGTTAAAGTCCCAACGTGAGACCTGGAGAAAATATTCCCCTTTGTCCTCTTATGCCAATCATCCTTCTTCACAAATCACCTGTCATTACCTGTTATCAGTCCTTATCACGTCGGGGTGACCATTTGACAGTTAAACAGGTTGTTTATGAAGGAAGACACCTGAAACACTTTAATTCAAAAAGTAAGACATTTAATATATTAAAGAATCAGAAAATTTACACACATGGCCATGTAGGAACCCAGAGTAAGTTCCTGTCTAACCATAAGTTTTTATACCGACAGCCTCTTATCTAAACATAAACAATCTCTGGGTGCTACGAGTCACTCAGTCTTGTTCAAGCTGGTTTTCATGACTCAGATTCCTCTCGTGGAGCCTGTACGTCTTCTCTCCTGATGCTTTAATTATGCGTCCTTGTGGCCGGTCCTCAAGATAAGATGCACTGAAACAGAGAAGTTAGTCTAGTACTCTCTGATCAGTTGCTCTCTTTCTAATGTATTATTTAACTGTTTATTATTTGGTTGTTTACCTGGAGTTTATTAATTAATTTACTGGAGTTTACCTTTAAACATTTGTCCTTTATTCATTGAGTAAAAAATAATCCCTGCGGTCCTCAAGTTTTTGCTCAAATTTGGGTTAAAAACATGTTAGTTTATTTTCCTAATAAATCAAAATATAATTTTTAGATTTGAACAAGATTAGATTTTTTTTTTTATAAATTTCTAAAATGTTTGTATTTTCTTGTTTTAATGACAGGCGGTCTAATATATTTCTTAAGCACAGTATATCATTAAAATAGAATAGAACTTTATTATCATTATACACACAAAGAAATTAATCATTATACGATGAATTCTATAACGTCATTCTGTCATTGTATAATGAAATTGCGTTCAGAACAACCATCCAGAGGAGAACAGACAAGACTACCATAGGGGAGATGGGTGTCTGCAACTGTTGCCACTACTGGTGCCACCGGTACAATCAATCCACGGAAGAAAGGAAACAAACACAACAGGGGGTAGATAGGTTAAAAAAATTCATCTGGTACGGTGCTCATGTTGAGTCTAAATAAAAAGCCTGAAAATTTTCTGAGTCTGAAAGATTTATTGAGTGTAACAAACATTTCTGCCTGTTATACCTTTTACCATTTTCTTCTTTTTTTTTACCTTCTCTGTACATTCGTGGAGATTTCTGATCTGATAAATGTGAAAAACATTTAAGAAACAACAAGTCTTTCAGTAATGACAGACCTTCACATACTGGCAGAACATCTAAAAAAAAAAAAAAATCAGTTTCACAGCATTTAAAACCCTCCAGCATTAACTGTATCAGCAGAATGTTAAAAAAAAACAAACAAAAAAAAAACTTTCTGTATCAAAATAAATGTTTTGGATAAAGTTATCAACTAAAGTTTGACCGTACTTTCATGTAACACCACTTTGTACCACAAGGGGTTGCAGTGAGGCAGTGTAACCTTCATTTAACCAACCAAAGTCACTCGAGGAAATGAGGGCAGAGCTGGAAAGTAATATAAACCAAAAACAGTTCTACTGGAAAACTAAGCTGATGAACTGTGATAAAAAACAATAAGGCAAAAAAGAGGAGGTAGAACTAACCCTTCTAGCATGCGATAGATGATGGTCAACATTCGGTGCACTGCTAATTTCTTTCAGCTGGAGCCCAATTATTGAATTTTTGTTCTTGGATCAAATGTAAAGTGACCTTGAACAAAAATTATTTGTAAGGCAGGATGTATTAAATCACAAAACTAGCACAATACTGATTATTGCACATGACAAAGTACTGCCAGTGGTGTCTAGGCTGACAGAATACTCATGGCACACTGTCAAGTTAATCCTCAAGCCATGCTTAAAAATATTGCCATGACCCTGAATGCAGTAACTCCAAAGCCAAAAGAAAGAAATTCTTTACTTCATCCCTCAAACATTTTCTATACATAAACAACATCTGTTTTCAGAGACTGAGTTTAATGTCTTCTTTATAACTGTGTTAATGTGACTTTAATAACTTTTCCTGCAGGTCAGAAAGGATGAGGTCTCTGTTTATTCCACTTCCCTCCTCATCTCCAATCTAATCCACATCTGTGCTCAGATTGTTTGGGTGGCAAAACTGAGAAGGCAACTAACCACCATCATCTCTGAATTTCTTTTCTTCTTTGGTTTGCTGGCCAGTCTTTACTTAAAGATGTGCATCGCTTTGCAACGGTACCGATCTGTCTTTCAGTGTGTGTGTTTGCATGTGTCTAAACATTACTGTGAAAAACCCTAATTTGAATAAACTGTTCTGTACTGTGATAATCAGAATATCTGTCTGCCTTGTCTTGCAGATATTTTTTCATCACCTCTCAGCTGTTGGACTGCATGAGACAAACTAAGTATTCTGTGCAGGTCTGTCTTCTGGTCTGGGTCCTCTGTATCATCACCGTCACTCTTGCCATATTATTAAACCAATTTGAACATATTCTTATTTTTGCCCTCTTTCCTGCCCTCCTGTTCATCTTCTCTTTGGCTGGGACCCTTAAAGCTCTGCCTGCTGCCACCTCAGTGCCCACTGAGGAAAAACAAAGAATTGTAGGAACTTTGATTATTTTGCTGCTTAGCTACTTGCTAATAATCCTTCCCCAAATCATTTGTTGTCTCTTAAGAGTTTCAGAGTTTATTCAGGGATTTGAAATCCCAGGTATCATTTCAGCCTTGTTTCTGCTCAGTCCTTTTATGGACTTAATTCTGTTTCTTGTCATGTGGAACTGGAACATCAACAAGTTGCTGGTGTGCTTGAGGCACAACAGAATGGACACCACTGCAGCAGTGACTGATGGTACCACAATGAGGCAGGTTGAATGAAATGGAGAGCCTGTTATTATTATTAGGGATGCACCGATTCGATATTCAGTATCGGTATCGGTCCGATACTGGCCTAAATTACTGGATCGGATATCGGAAAGAAATAAAAAATGGAATCTGATACATTAAATAACGTTTCGCTCACATTAGCTGCTACAGTGCTCTGTCGTCTTCTTCTTCTTGTGGGTTTGCGGTTGACCAAACCAGCTTAGAGCTGCATTACCACCACCTACTGGAATGGAGTGGGGGATCAGGAGTTAGAAAAAAAACCCTCAGATTCTATAAAGTTCTCGGTCGCTGTGACGGATTCCCTTTGACACTGAGCGATCATCGCTGACATGTTTTTCCGCCTCCACCGCTCTCTGCCTTGTTTGTGTGTTGTGCTTTGTTGTGTGAGAGACTGTTGACTTTTTTTTTTTTTTTAATGTTTTTAAATGCCTGGATCAATTTTAAATATCAGATTTATATCGGTATCGGCCGATATCCAAATGTAAAATATGGGTATCGGACATAAAAAAGTGGTATCGTGCCATCCCTAATTATTATTATGTAAAACTATGTATGAAGTGAAAATGCTTTCTGGTAAATTTGTTGTTTATATCATCTCCAGATTGGAAAAGAAAGTTGCATTCAGATGACAACATTCTTCAGTTTCACAGTGAATCTCAACTAAAAACAGACAGAAACAGAAACCTGCAGCAAAAATCATTTGTAGCATAATGTTCAGATACAGAGGACATAAAGTTAAATGTACATAAAAAGATCAGTTTCACTATAGCACACCACAAAGGAATATTCAGAAATAAGGAGGAGTGTTTTTTTTTTTTTTTTAGTGTGATTTTTATTGCATATTTTTATTGAAAAAAATGTCTGTTTTTAGTTTAGTATCTGTTGATATCCCACCCTAACATTCAGTTATTTACACCTGCATGATGTCATGCCTTGGAAGGACTCTGTTGTTTAGCCAGTCAGGGTGAGCCCCTCATGAGCCAGGGACCAATAAGGGGCCTGGTAGAAGGGAACAGGAGAGAAGAGCGGGACGCAATCAGACAGGAGATGCGGGTCGGAGCAGAACCTGCTGCAGAATCACTGATGACGAAACGAGGATTTTTGAAGCTCTGAACCTTTTTGAACTGTGATGCCCCATTCATGTATAATATAAGACTTGTTAACATATACTGTGACAATTACTCAAATCCAGCTGTGTTTTATGTATTTGTTCCTTGTACCCCATATTAAAAATTATCCGCTTGAGTAATTCTGTCAATGATTTTTTTTTTTTAAATGTGTTTGTCATTGATTCTAAATTAGAAGCTGGACAGGGATGACGTTAAGTAATAATGCAATGAAGCAGTAGGTTTGATTGATTTTTTTTTTTTGTTACTGTGCTTGGTGTACTGGAAATGTGTGCTTATGCAGCTCAGGTGTTTTGATTAAGGAATAATCATTTTTTCCACAGTCGATGGGCTTAAAAGGTTTCTCTTTTGTGAGACACCTTCCCAGGCTTTGAATAAACACTGAACTTATTTTTACTGTATTCTGTGGCACCAAATCAAAATATTCCCACACTTGGGAATGGTTCATCAATGGCTCAATTTTTGGAAAGTCCAGTATTCACAACAAAAACAGCTGTAAGAAATAGACAGTTTGGTACAAGACGTGAAACAGCAATTCAGTCGTCTTAATCTATCATGCCAAAGTTTCAAAGCTCCTCCTGTCAAATCAAACTGGTCAGCCTACGAAGCCGTTCCACCATCATCAGTGATGTCAAAAACTGGGTCTTTGCTGCCTGCTTAGCCAGCCACTGATTCTTTGAAACACTGAGGGTGTCGGTTTCCTGAATCCAAGCTGGGAGCTGGTTCCACAGAGGAAGGGCCTGAAAGCTGAAGGCTCTGCCTCCCATTCTACTCTTAAGCATCCTAGGAACCACAAGTAAGCCAGCAGTCTGAGAGCAAAGTGCTTTATTCGGGTAATATTGTACTGTGAGGTCTTCAAAATAAGATGGGGCCTGATTATTCAAGACCTTGTACTTGAGGAGAAGGATTTTAAATTCTATTCTAGATTTAACAGGGAGCCAATGAAGAGAAGCCAATATGGGAGAAATCTGCTCTCTCTTTCTAGTCCCTGTCAGTACTCTAGCTGCAGCATTTTGGATCAGCTGAAGGCTTTTCAGGGAGCTTTTAGGACAGCCTGATAATAATGAATTACAATAGTCCAGCCTAGAAGTAATAAATGCATGAATTAGCTTTTCAGCATCACTCCAAGAAAGGATGTTTCTAATTTTAAAAATATTGCACAAATGCAAAAAAGCGGTCCTACATATTTGTTTAATATGTGCATTGAAGGACATATCCTGGTCAAAAATGACTCCAAGATTTCTCAGTGTTACTGGAGGCCAAAGTAATGCCATCCAGAGTAAGTATCTGGTTAGACACCATGTTTCTAAGATTTGTGGGGCCGAGAACAAGAACTTCAGTTTTATCTGAATTTAGAAGCAGGAAATTAGAGGTCATCCAGGCCTTAATGTCTTTAAGACATTCCTGCAGTTTAACTAATTGATGTGTGTCATCTGGCTTCATTGATAGATAAAGCTGAGTATCATCTGCATAACAATGAAAATTGATGCAATGCTTTCTAATAATACTGCCTAAGGGAAGCATGTATAATGTAAATAAAATTGGTCCCAGCACAGAACCCTGTGGAACTCCATAATTAACCTTACTGTCTGAAGAAGACTCCCCATTTACATGAACAAATTGGAGTCTATGAGATAAATATGATTCAAACCACTGCAGTGCAGTACCTTTAATACCTATAGTATGCTCTAATCTCTGTAATAAAATGTTATGGTCAACAGTATCAAAGCTGCACTGAGGTCCAACAGGACAAGAACAGAGATGAGTCCACTGTCAGAGGCTGTAAGAAGATCATTGGTAACCTTCACTAATGCTGTTTCTGTACTGTGATGAATTCTGAAACCTGACTGAAACTCTTCAAATAAACCGTTCCTCTGCAGATGATCAGTTAGCTGTTTTACAACTACACTTTCAAGAGTCTTTGAGAGAAAAGGAACGTTGGAGATTATGGAGGACATCTTGGATAATATGTTCTAACTTATTTATCCCCTTATCACGCCATAATGGAAAAATCAGCATTTTCTTTTTCTGACAAATATCTGGATTGTTCCAAATGGGCATTAGTTTACAAGGGAAAAATGAAGACTTAGTTATTTTTAAAAATTCCCATCAGGCTGACAGAGAGGTGTTAATACTAAGGCTTTTAAAGCAGTTATGATGCTTAATACTGGGGTTAATGAAAGGTAGATCTGAGAGTTCTCTACCGCCACTATTTTTTGGCTTTTGTAAAGTTTTCAAACTAATTCGTGATGGTTTGTTTTTCCATAGAAATTTTGAAATGTTTGAGTCTAGTGACTTAAACCAAGCAACAGAAGGTTTATTGGGGATCAGTGAGAATAGATAATTTTTGGTAAAACCATCATTTTAATGGTGGCAACCCTCCCCATGAGTGATATAGGTAAACTATTCCAATGTGTGAGATTGTCCTCTATTGTTTTTAACAGGGGGATATGATTTAATCGTACCAAGTCTGAGAGACTGGCCAAAAAATTGATGCCTAAATATCTAATATTACCTGATTTTAGTGGAATCCTGGAGGTGTTCTGAAAATTACAATTCAGAGGCAAAACTGTTGATTTAGCCCAACTGATAGAGTAATCTGATATATATGAAAACTTATCTATCAGTGTGATTGTCTTGAGAAGAGAGGCTTTTGAACTCCCAAGGAAAAGTAATACATCATCAGCATAAAGGCTTATTTTATGGTCTGTGAGGGAGAGAGTGGGCAGCCCTGTCTGGTACTCCTCTGCAGACTGAAGCTTTGGGAAATAAGATAATTTGTCCTAACATGTGCATTTGGAGAGCTGTGTAGTGTTCTGATCCAGTTTATAAAGGATGAACCAAATCAAAATTTGTGTAGGACTGCTAATAAAAATTTCCAGTTTACCCGGTCAAATGCTTTCTCTGCATCTAAAGATACAATTGTGGTTTCTAATTTGTTAATAGAACAATAATCTATTATGTTTATTAGTCTGCGTGTATTATTGGCTGAATGTCGACCCTTGATAAAACCTGTTTGGTCTGGATGTATTATAAGTGGAGTAATATTTTCTAATCTTCTGGCCAGGACTTTGCAAATTATTTTAAGATCTACATTAATAAGAGAGATTGGGTGGTAGCTGGATGGGAGTGTGGGGTCTTTGCCTGGTTTAAGAAGTAGGCTAATGTTAGCAGAGTTTATATTTGGAGATAGTGTTTGATCATTCTGAATCTGAGTCACCATTCTGAAAAAAATGGGAGCTAGCTCAGACCAAAATTCTTTATAAAACTCGGCTGGAAAACCATATTTTTCTTATGCGAGTAGTAAGATATTATTCTGCCCTGCATTACTGCCTTTCCTGCTTCCCAAAAAACACATGGTGATATTCCTGGCAGATCATTATATTCTAAATATATTGCCCACTCCTTTTTGAAATAATTAAGGAAATCTTGTTCTTTAAGTAACGATGTATTAAATCTCCAGTTCCTGATTGGTGGTGTGACTCTTTTCTGTGTCAGAGACATAGACACCGGTGCATGATCACCGATAGTGATCACTGACGTTTTTCCCATTTTAGTGCTTGTTGATCAGCTGTCCCGCATGATTTGCATCACAGTGAAACCTTTTCACCGCTCAGTGATCCATGCCTGTCAAGTCTCCCGTTTTGGCCGGGAAACTCCCGTATTTTACCCCTGTATCCCGCCGTCTTCCCATATTATTATTTTTCCGTAAATTTCTTGTATGTTAATATAATAAATTAAAAAAAGTATTCCTGTGCCGCTCCAAATTGAATTGTCACTAGCCTAGGTTAGTGCCGACGGCTGGAAGAAACCCCGAAAAACAACTGGACCTCAGTTGGGCTCGGTGTTGCCAACTTAGCATTTCTTTTTTTTCCATAAAGCCTTCTTACTGCATCCCTTCGTACACTTTGGCATCGCCCCAACCTCACTTTGGCTACGTTCATACTGCAGCCTGAAGTGACCCAATTCCGATTTTTTTTGCCTTTATGCGACCTGTATCTGATCTTTTCATGCCAGTCTGAACAACACAGATCCGATTTTTTCAAATGCGACCCAGGCCACTTGGATATGTGGTCCTAAATCTGACACCTATCCGATCATTTCAAATGCGACCTGTGTCTGTACGGCCAGGTCGCATTTATCCGACCTGCACGTCATTGATACTCGACAAACATCACTTTTCTGTGTCCCATTATGCGGACGCGGAAAGGAAAACAGACTTACTTCAGCAAACACTGAGCACACTCGCTATGTGTGACGTTATCACGTCCTCTACTGCGCATGCGGGACACTTTAAGGTTCGTCTGCAGTTCACACACAGATCACATCCAAGTCGCATATATTTGGAAATGTGAACAACCACGCAAAAAAAATCGGATTCCACAAAAATTGATCTATGTATTGTGGGTCTAGGCAAAGCATTAAAGTTATTACATTATTTCATAAAGTTCATTTGTAGTTCTAAATATATTTAGGGTGTTTTTTTTCACTTTTTGTCTCTCCAAAAATGTTTTTTCTCTCTCCCGCAGCCTTGATTGCAACTACATGCAAATTAACAATTATGCAAATTAGGCAATGACATCATATAGCAACTTCTGTTTTCAAATTTCCCGTATTTTTAAATACAAAATTACAGATATGGTGATCAGGTGTGAAATAAAACACTTACTGCAGACAAGAAGCTCCGCCCACCCCCATCTCTGTGTAGGAATTTCTGAGCGAACATGACGGTTAAAACCCGGTCAGAAAACTTTTGGATGCATTCAGGAAAACTCCATTCTTGTTAACTCGGAGTAACAGTGAGAGCATGGACTCTACTTGGGAGAAATTCTCAGTTTCAACAGCAAAAAATAAACCACCAAAAACTGATTGTCAAGTTGGAAAACCTTAATACGAATTCACAAAGTGGTCTAAGCTGGCATTTTATAGGTGGTCTTTGAACGTCCCTTTTTCCGGAAAGCACCATGAGCTTTGTGCTCAGCCACATTTACATCACCCAGACTTAGAGCCGGCCCAAGGCATAGGCGACAAATGCGGCTGCATAGGGCCCCTTGACCACCAGGGGGCTCACCTACATTTGTGATGAAACGTTATTCTTTTTTAACATGCCAGTGCCCTAAAGAAAGAAAAAACTATCCCACCTCCTCATATTTGTACAATTGTAAAAACACTAATTTAATGAGTAGGCCACTTGCTGACTGACTGCATGTGTCAGCATTCATTTTTTAATTTATATTGTTAATGTTACTGTTTGATTCCTAGTTGGTTGTGTTGTTGCAGTTTTGAATTTTTGTCTTTTTCTGCTAATTCCTTTCCCCTCCAATTAAGAGGAGTTAGCAAAATGTCAAAAAAGTAACTTAAAGGGCCAAATTGTCATGTTTTTGACATCAAATCGCGGACCGGAAGTAGGGGGCGTGGCCGGATGCGGCCCGCGAGTTTGAGACCCCTGTTCTAACAGGAGACTGAAAAGGGAGAAAGTTTAGATTGCTCAGCGCAGCGCTACTTAAAAAAAAAAAAACTATTTACTTATTTATTAGATTCACAAAAATAAATTGATCAAAAGAATGCTTGTGATTTGTAGTGGAAAATGTGTGAAAAGTCATACTGACTACAAATTTATCCATCTATTTTAGATTTTCAAAACTTGTTCCACCATTGGATGCAGCTTTGTTTTAGACAATATAAATACTTAGGCATGAAATGTTAACAAAACATTTGTGGATCACAGAATTCAAAGTTTTTGTAAAGAAAGCGCCATCTCTTGGCAAGAGTACCTGACTGCAGGCAAGAGGGCACCACCATACCTCAACTGCATTCTGGAACTCAACAGGAAGTTGTTCTGTAACAAAAGTCACGTAAACTTTTGTCACTTGAACAATTAAATCTGCCGACTTTATTTTATTTTTAAAGTTCGTTAATTGGCATTTTCAGGTCTTTTGACCTCCATTACTGAGCATTTCAATCAATATTTAGTGCAGTGGTTGTCTTTGCTGCTCAGTTCAATGAGCATATATATGACTTTTTTTTTTAATTATTTGATTTTAATTTTTTAATTTTATTATTTCTATGGAGTGAATTTTATAAATTAACATCTTGCACATCCCCCAGTGACACCGGTGTTGGGGTTTTATTTTTTACCCAAAGAATAAAATGACAAATGTTTAAAAGTAAACTCCAGGAAATTAATTAATAAACAGTGGTTGAAGCAAACAACAGACAATTTAATAAATAAATAAATACATTAGACATTAGCAAGTGCCAGACTAACTTCCCAGTCTCAGTTTATCTTATCTTGAAAGTTCGGCCACAGTACATACAATTAAAACTTCACCATGTTCTGTTATTAATCTGGATAAGATTGCTTTGTATTGATTAGTTGAAACATCAGGGGAGACGATGTGCTTTTTGTACAAGGCTTTATCGCTAATGGAAGAAAATCTGAGTCATGAGAACCAGCACTGGACAGACCAATGATAAAGGCCAAACTGCTGCACACAGACTCTGTTTACATGTAGGTAGTGGCAGTATAAAAAATGTTATGGTTAGTCCCACATGTACATGTGTTATATCTTCTGATTCTTTAATATACTGAAAGTCTTACTTTTTTAATTAAAGTGTTTCAGGTGTCTTTAACAATTAATAAACAAACATGTTAACAAATGATAAACTCCCAAAGAAGACCAACTTCTTGTGGAGTTCCAGAATGGAGTTGAGGTATGGCAGTGCCCTCATGCCTGCAGCCAGGTGCCTCTCTCTCGATGACACTCTGCAATTGAGGGAAAGCGATGTGGTCATGCTAGGAAGTAGATACGCCCATAAGAAGGAGGGGGACTTCCAGCCTGCTGGCAGTCGGCTGTCAGCCAGCTGGGAGCAGCTATTTTAAGTGGCTTCATCTGTACCTCTCACACTACTTTATTCTTTTCTTTAGTATTTCCTTAAAAATAAAAGATTCTTTAAAAAAAAAAAAAAAAGCGAGAACTGAAGCACAGTTTCTGTGGAAGCAGACAACGAAAGCACAAATGTGATGAAAGAAATGCATTGGTCTGAGGGTCAGAAGCTTGGGACTGTTTAGGTTTGTGTAACTTCCATCTTTGATGTTAAATATGCGAAAAATTAGTGATGATCCTGGAGACTAATTTATTATTCGAATAAACAAGGAAATAATAGACTAACCAACTAGTCTAAAACTAAGAAACACTCAGATATAAAATGAAATTTTATGCCTGTTTAATGGACAATGTCAAAAACTGTCTAAACAAAGGCATTTGAAACCATTGATCGCGCTCTTCTATAATGAATCACACATTAAATGCTGCTTAACTGTGTGGCAGCGCACATTATGAACACTGCACGTTATACTCCAAACAATGAAGAATAAAAACATAAAATCAATTGATGTTAAATATATGAAAATGTGTTACTGCAAATGATGTTCACGCATCGCTGAATATGAGAAAATAACATACGAAAAATGAATAAATTGTGACTTAAAAATGTGGCGCATTGTGCCCGGCATTATCAGCGATGCTCGTTGCTCTACAATTCATGACACACATCAAAACAATACAATATAAACATCCATCTATTTTTTTCCTTTCATCCGGGGAAGCCTCCTGACCGGGGGAACTCAGACCTCCCTCTCACCGAGCCTCCTCCTCCAGCTTACCCTGATTCAGACTTCAGCTGGTACGAGTGGCCGATGTTGTTGCCAGTGTTTGTACCTGTGCAGGTGTGTGTCCCGGTGTTTTGCATGCAGTGTTGGCTGACAGAAACATAAAATTCTGGCAGTTTTTTCCCTCCTGGGTCCTACTTTTTGCTGTGGTCAGTTTTTTTGAGGTACAAACACATTTGTCCCTCTAGTTTTTTTGCTTCTTTGTACAAACTTGGAGGAAGTAGCTGGAAATGCAGGAAAGATAAGATAAGATAAAACTTTAATGATCCCACGACGGGGAAATTTGCGCATTACAGCAGCTCAGTACTGCAAGGGTGTTTCTCAGGAGGTGCACTTCAGGTTACGTTATGGCATTTTTCTATGATGATGATGTAAGGGCTACAGCTCCATCTGGTGGCAGATGGCTGCATAACATTTAGGACAAACATTTACCAGCACAGAGTTAATTAAAACCTTAATAATTAGGCTAACCAAGTAGTACGTCTGATACCGACTACTAACAGTAGCGACGATTAGTCGTCTAATCCAGTAATCGCGCACATCCCTACAAAAACTGTGATACTGCTACAAAATTCTAGCCAGCAGTTGATCACCCAAGGCTGTGCCGAGCTGAGAAATTGACTTGTTCACTATCAGAACTGATCGCTACACCACAGTTAGAAAGCGGCCATCCGATGAGTAGGGGGTACCCTGCTGTCCTTGAAAGATGCCAAAATCTGATTGGTTAAACTGAGCCAATCAGTAGCATAGGGCACACCTGGATCTGGTGTGGCTAGAAGAGCAGGTATTAATAACCATCAACCAACTGCATGTTATCATCACTTACTGTATTTATTGCAGACTGTTTTTAATGCAGAGGACAAACATCAAACACTGATGTAGAGACCTTCAGCTGTAATCTTTGAACAACCAAAGGTAACTATACTCAAATTTTGGGCTATAGATGTGTACAATACTGCAGTTATAATATTTTATTTGCATTCATAAAATAACTAATGAGGAACAAATCATTTATGTTGTATCATTAACATGAATGTATTTTTAAGATAATGGTGAAAACTCTGAATGGAAAATTTGTGTGTCACGACCCGGGGAAGGAGAGGACACACAGGCGATGGCTGATGAGAACAAGGTGCAAGTTTATTTACAGTGCCAATGTGAAATGTGCGAAGCTAAGGAGGCCCAGGGAAACAGGGGTGGAACGGCAGGTGGGAGCAGTTGAAGTGGATCGAGGTGCTGGAGGAAATCCAAGGAGATAAAGGGAGGCCAGGCAGGTGAGTGAGCGAGCAGGTGAGTCCAAGAACCAGCAGCAGGTACGGCGTGGAATGGCGTGGTGAACAGAGAGCAGGATTTCCAAAAGGGGCGAGCAGGAGCCGACACGGGGATCTGAGGGAGACGAAAACAGAGAGCAGGTAAGTCATAAAATATACGAGAGAGAGAGTCACAGGAAGGAGCCGACACTAACTTAGAAGTAGTCAATGATCCAGCGAAGAGTGACGGTCTGCTGGCAGCTTAAAAAGACACTCCTGATGGCTCGATCAGCTGCAGGTGTGGTGACGCCACGCCCGGCGTCTCCGCCCCAAAGAGGCGGAGACACCGGAACCCCCCGCCATGGCCTGCCGGACAAACACACATGCACACAGACAAACACAGAAACCTCCCTAGGTTATGACAGTACCCCCCCCCCCCCCCCCAACGGGAGCCTCCTGGCAACCGAAACTTCTCCGGATGACGTCGCCGGAACTCCCGTACCATGGCCTTGTCCAAGACGTTAGCCTGGGACACCCAGGACCGTTCCTCGGGACTGTAGCCCTCCCAGTCCACGGGCGTCCATGATGCGACGGATGGTGTAGACCCGCTGGCCATCGAGAAACCGAGCGGGAGGAGGTGAGACAGTCGGAGGACACAAGGGACTGGAGGTAACAGGTTTAAGCTGAGAGACATGAAAGACATTATGGATGCGCATGGTACGGGGAAGTTTAAGGCGGATAGACACAGGGTTAATGATGGAGTCGATTTCAAAGGGCCCAAGGAAGGTGGGGGCCAGTTTTCTAGACCTGGCACGGACTGGAACATTTTTAGTGGAAAGCCATACCTTTTGGCCTGGTTGGTAGTCCGGCGCAGGGGTCCGGTGGCGATCAGCGATGCGCTTCTTCTGTTCCTTAGTCCGAAGAAGAGCTGCGCGGGTGGATCTCCACAACCGGCGACAGTGGCGAAGGTGGTGCTGGACAGAGGGAATGGTGAGATCCTCCTCGATGGCAGGGAGGAGCGGCGGTTGGAAACCCTGGGACGCCTCAAAGGGAGATACACCCGTGGCGGCGGAGGAAAGGGAGTTATGCGCGTACTCGACCCACGGCAAGTGGGAACTCCAGGTGGCCTGATTGGTGGATGCCACGCAGCGTAATGCCGCCTCCAACTCCTGGTTGGCCCGTTCCGTCTGACCGTTTGTCTGAGGATGATAACCAGAGGAGAGGCTCACCTTGGCTCTGAGAGATGTACAGAATTCCTTCCAGACCTGAGATGTGAACTGGGGCCCCCGGTCAGACACGATGTCTTCAGGAATCCCATGAAGTCGAAAGACGTGGTTGGTGAGAAGTCGTGCTGTCTCCAAGGCGGAGGGGAGTTTGGGCAGTGCAACGAAGTGGGTGGCTTTGGAAAACCGGTCGATAATAGTCAAGACCACAGTGTTCCCTTCAGAAGGAGGAAGGCCGGTGACGAAGTCCAGAGCAATGTGAGACCATGGTCGCTTAGGGGTGGGTAACGGCCTAAGCAGACCAGAAGGAGATGACAGAGAAGGTTTATTTTGTGCACAAATGCTGCATGCTGCCATGTACTCACGAGTATCCTTGATTAATGTAGGCCACCAGAAATAACGTTGGAAGAAGGCCACTGTGCGGTTGGCTCCGGGATGGCACGTGAATTTGGCTGTGTGTCCCCATTGCAGTACGCGGCCTCGCACTTGGGAGGGCACGTAAAGGCGGTTGGGTGGTCCCGTACCAGGGTCTGGTTCAGTCTGAAGAGCTGCATGAATGGCGGACTCAATCTCCCAGGTGATGGCTCCTATGATGCAGGAGGGAGGCAAGATGAACTCTGGCTGAGAGGAGGAGTCCGTAGAGCTGAACTGTCGGGACAGAGCGTCAGGCTTGACATTCCGTGATCCGGGTCTGTAGGAGATAGTAAAGTTGAACCGAGTAAAAAACAAAGCCCACCTGGCTAGCCGGGGGTTCAAACGTCTGGCGGCTCGTAGATAGGCCAGGTTCTTGTGATCTGTCCAGACCAAGAAGGGATGCTTCGCGCCCTCCAACCAATGCTGCCATTCTTCCAAGGCTAATTTGATGGCCAACAGCTCCCGGTCCCCCACGTCGTAATTCTTTTCCGCCGGGGAGAGGCGACGAGAGAAAAAGGCGCAGGGTCGGAGACTGCCCATGGACTGTTGGGACAATACCGCCCCCACCCCCACATCAGACACGTCCACCTCCACAATGAAAGATTTGGATAGGTCCGGTTGGATGAGGATGGGTGCGGAGGCAAACCGGCTTTTCAGGAACGAGAAGGCCTCAGCAGCGGCAGTGGTCCATCTGAAAGGTAACTTGGGAGAGGTGAGAGAGGTAAGAGCATGGGTGATGGAGCTGTAGTTTCTAATAAAGCGGCGGTAGAAGTTGGCGAAACCAAGGAAGCGCTGCAGTTGTTTGCGATCTGCTGGCTCGGGCCAATCCAGGATAGCTTGTACCTTGACTGGGTCAGCCTTCATCTGCCCTTTTCCAATAATGTATTCCAATAATGTATTCCAATAATGGATTCCACATGAAACTCACACTTCTCCCCCTTCACGAACAGCCGATTCTCTAATAACCGCTGCAACACCTGCCGCACATGTCCCTGATGCTCCTGTAATGAGGAAGAGAAAATCAAAATATCATCAAGATAGACGAACACAAAATGATTGATGAAGTCCTGGAATACGTCGTTCACGAGGGCCTGGAACACTGCTGGGGCGTTGGTTAAGCCGAAGGGCATGACAAGATATTCGAAGTGGCCGAGATGGGTGTTGAAGGCAGTTTTCCACTCGTCTCCCTGCCGAATCCGAACGAGATGGTAAGCGTTCCGGAGATCCAGTTTGGTGAAGACGGTTGCCCCCTGCAGGAGCTCGAATACAGAGGTGAGAAGTGGCAAAGGATACTTGATGCGCACAGTGATTTCGTTCAGACCGCGATAGTCAATGCAGGGCCGGAGGGTCTTATCCTTCTTGGACACAAAGAAAAAGCCGGCGCCCAGGGGAGAGGTGGAGGGCCGAATCAGACCGGACGCCTGGGCTTCAGTAATATATTTTTCCATGGCGTGCTGAGAGAGGCTGTAGAGTCGGCTGGAGGGGTAGGGCGCCCCCGGCACGAGATTGATGGCGCAGTCGTAGGGCCAGTGGGGAGGCAGGGAGACAGCCCGGTCTTTATTGAACACCTCAGCGAGGTCGTGATAGGTCGGGGGGACGCCGGACAGGTCAGGTGGTGTCTCCTCCCTAGAGACGGTAGAACGAGGGACAGAGGGAGTTGCGGATCTGAGGCAACACTGGTAACAAGGCCCAACATTAAACACACAGTACAGATTTTACACTCCTTTTTTTATTGCAGATTTTGGGATTGTAGTAGTCTATAATGTGAACACAGTAACTTATCTCATAATTATCAGATTAATACCTGATCCCACAAAATCTCAAAGTCTGTGGCAGAGAATGGGAGACTTCACAAGCTGCTCACTGAAAAAAAAAAGAAACATATGGAAGTGATGTACATCAGAACAAGTATTTATCTGTGAGCCCACAGTGTGAAGCATTCAGTGTGAAGCTTATTTGGATGTGTGGCAATATATGTGGAAACCATAATTCATAAATTGTGGTGAGTTAACATGTTTATAGTTTAATTTGTTTTCCTTTAGGTGCGAAAGGGTCAGACCAGTCCGATCTACATCATCAACCTTCTCATTGCTGACCTTATTCAGCTCTTCTGTATGGTTGTTCACATGTCAGGTGTCCAGGATGACCTCATACAGATATTATCTACCCCTGGGGTGTGATGGCCAGTGCTGGCTTCATGCTGTGTGTCTCCATGGAAAGGTAATTATTTGTCTCTTTGTAGCTGCTCCATTGTTGGAGCATCTATTGGTTTTTATCAATATATCATTTTAATATTCTTCTGTGTGTATTTCTTGCATTTATGGATATTTGGCCATTGTCCATCCACTGTGGTACCAACACAGACGAACTATCAAGATCATTCTGGTGGTTTGTGTCTTAGTCTGGATCATTTCGTTTTTCATTGGCTTCTTTTATTCCAAATTTCTTTATTTAACATTTTCCAGTGTTATAAAATTACCGAAATGCAAGAAGGAAAGTAAGTAACTAAACAAATAAATGGATAAGTACACCAGTAAAATATAGAGACAAAGAAGAGAAAGAAAAAAAAAAAGGGAAAAAAAAGAACAAAGATCAGTGAGAAGTTAAAATATTATATCCAGTCATTGTAATGTTGTAAAACAGCTATACAAAGGTAGACTGAAAAAAGAAAAAACAAACAAAAAAGCATTAATCAACCCCCCCCCCCCTTGCAAAAAAAATTAGGGTATGAATGGTACATACAGAACATTCAACAGTATATAAACTTGACGAATAAAGCGGAAGAATATAGACTCACATATACACTCACCCCTCCTACACTACCACATTGACCCACACCCAAATATGACCTGACACACACACACACACACACACACACACACACACACACACACACACACACACACACACACACACAAAGGACTCCAAACTAGGCACCTGTAGGCATAGACTGACTTGCATATCTATAACCCTTGGTGCTTGCCTCACAAGGCAAAATAAAATAAATAAAACAAAATAAATAAAAAATATAATATATATAATATAATTCACACAAATAACTTTGCATATACATATACATAATTATATATGCATACACATACACCCATATAAACACATACTTGTACACATGCACATATAGGGATCTAAAGACACAAATAGTTATATGCACAACAACAACAGCAGCAACAAAAGGAAAAAAAAAAAAAAAAAAAAGACATAACGGACTGACCCCCCCACCCCCAAGCAACTAATCCGGACAGATGCTGTACTCCGCTAAGTGTTTCAGTACCTGGGGTGGGCCATCTCACACACCGATTTCTTACACCTCGCCCGGGGTGGGGGTTGGGTGGTTACTTTGGGACCGGGCTGGCGGCGTCTTGGGGTCACTGTTGGCCCTGGGGTGGTTTCCACTCGCCCCATCTTCAGAGGGTGGGTAGCTATGAATGAATGTGTGTCTTTGTATTTGTCATAGTCTTCGTGAGTATGGGTGGGTGAGTGGATGTATATGTATGGTGTATCTATGTTTATATATGTATGAGTGAGTGTGTATGTGCATGTATATGTATACATGGATATATAAATGTGTACATGGGTGTTCTTGTGGGAGTGCGTGGGGTTGTATGTTTGGCTGGACCTGGGTCTGGGCCTGTGCCTTGCCTCCTGGCCGCTCCTTGCTGGTTGCCTCTTCCCCCCCTGCCCCCCTGGGGTGTGGGTACCTCCGGGTTCCTGGGTGGGGCTGGATGTTCTGGCGTGGGTGGTGACCTGCTCCCCTGGGGGCTGTGGCGCGGGGCTGTGTTGGCCTCTTCGGCGTGGGGGGGGCTCTGTGGGGGCTCGGGCGGTCCTCGGGTGCCGGGGCACTGGGGCCCTGCTGCCGGCCTGTGCGGGGGGCTGGCCACTGGGGGGGGCTGGGTTCTCGTTGCCTCGGGTTCTCTGGTGCCCTTGCTCCTTGACTGGGGGGGCTCCGTCCGAGACCTCCCTCCCCTGTCTGCTGGGGTGGGTGTGCGGATGTCTTTGGAATGAGTGGCCGCGGGTCTTCGTAGGTCTTGGTGGGCTGCTGGCGGCCTGGGCTTCCTGGGGCTCTCTTTGCCTGCCTCTAGCTTCTGATGGGCAGGGCTGTGGCGTTCTGCCCTCATTGGTAAGTACATTTCATGACACAATCACAAATACTCACGTAATCATAATACAAAAGGGTTGGTCTGTGTAATCAAGCAATTTTTGTTTTCCCCACGCAATTTTTAATTTTGCAAGTATTGTCAGTATCTTTTATGTTTAACAAGTGACTAATTATTTGGTTTATTCATCCTATTTTTTTCTCTCTATTCTCTTCTTTCCCTTCTCTCTTACTCTCTCTCTTTCTCTCTCCCTTTTTCTTTTCTTCTTTTCTTTTTCCTAAGCCTGTCAGCTCTGGCAAAATTCATCACAGTATGCTAAAAAAAATTCAAATAAAATAAAGGGTCACACACTAACAAGAGAAGCCTATATAGAACCTATAGAGCTCACCTTGAAATAGCAAATATGTTTGGCACAACAACGCTCTAAGGTCACAGTTCTGTTTGCAAGATCTGCCAGACATGACAGGCTTTAAAAAAAAAAAAAAAAAAAAAGTGTTTCAGTACCTTCCGCCATGTTTGGTTAAATGCCCTGAGTGATCCAGATCTGAGAGCGTGTAACTTCTCCAGCTTAACACAACACAAAATCTCACGCAGCCACCAATTATGAGTTGGGGGAGAAGAACATTTCCATTTCAACAGAATTGCACGCCTGGCTAACAGGGTGCAAAATGCCACCACACGTTGCTTGGAAGCAGGAATCGGGAACCCGAAGGAAACTCCAAACAAGGCTAGAGAGGGAACCAAATTAAAAGTAACTCCCAGCACCCGACTGAGTGTAGTGAAAATGTCCGACCAAAAGGCTGACAATCTGGGACAAGACCAGAACATGTGTAAGTGATTTGCCGGTGAGTGACCGCATCTGGCGCACGCATCAGAACGTCCTGGAAAAATTCTAGCTAGCCTAGCATTAGTGAGATGGAGTTTGTGTAGGACCTTGAACTGCAAGAGCCAATGCCTAGCACAAATAGAGGAGGTGTAAACCCTTTTTAGCACGAGAGACCATTGCTCGTAAGGAATGGACATTGCCAGCTCCCGCTCCCAGGCGAGTTTGAGGGAGTTCGCTAGGCCGGCATCTGGAGAGTTAATAATGGTATAAATTTCAGAGATCAGTCTCCTATGAGCTGGATCGCAAGCGAGGAGGACATCAAGCATTGTCTCGGGAGGGCGGCCAGGAAAGTGAGGAAAAAGGTGACGAACAAAGTGCCTGATTTGGAAAAAACGGAATAGATGGCTACTGGGTAATTTGAACTTCTCCATCAGGGCTGAAAAGGATATAAAAACTCTATCCACATAGAGGTCATTGATGCTCGTGATGCCCTTCTCTGACCACAACTGAAACGCTTCATCCGTGCATGCTGGCAAAAACTGGGGATTATGAGCAATAGGGGTAAAAATGGAACCATTTTGAATGTCAAAATGTCTCCTAAGTTGGATCCAAATCCTGAGAGAATCACGAACAACAGGATTTGTCGAGAGTCCTTTAAGAGAAATAGGAAGTTGAGAGCAGGCTAAAGAATGAAGAGAATATTGCGAAGATGATATCTCAAGCTGTAACCAGGATGGGCCTGTATCGGAGAAATTACCTTTAGCCCAATACAGAAGTTTCAAAATGTTGCAGGCCCAATAGTAATTACGCAAATTTGGCAACCCCAGCCCCCCCATCCACCTTCCGGCACTGAAGAAATAGTCTTCAGGCATGCAGGTCTGTTGCCCCAGATAAAGGGAATCAGTATTTTATCCAATTTGACAAAAAAGGTTTTATTAATCAGAATAGGAATGTGTTGAAACAAATACAAAAATTTAGGCAAAATATTCATTTTTATTAAATTAATATGCCCAACCAGAGACAGGGGGAGAGAAGCCCACTTCTCCAGAGTCATAGTGGTCAGCTCGAGCAGAGGCGCAAAATTCTCATGTAACAAGTCAGTAAAAGAGCGGGTAAAGGTAACGCCTAAATATTTAAATTTCTTATGAGCCATTTTAAAGGGGAAGAAGTTTAAAGGAAGCGAGAGCACTGCCGCATTAACCAAAAACAGCTCACTTTTCTGAAGGTTTAACTTATAGCCTGACACTTTACCAAAACGTTGAAAAATTTCCAATATTGACGGGAGCGATTGGATGGGGTCAGAAATATAAAGAAGGAGGTCATCTGCATACAAGGAAAGTTTATGAACAGAGTTAAATTGCGTAATCCCCGCAAACTGCTGATGATGGCGTAGCCAAATGGCCAAAGGTTCTATTGCCAAGTTAAACAGCAAAGGTGAAAGAGGGCACCCTTGACGGGTGCCGCGCCGTAGAGGGAAAGGGGATGAAAGGGTTCCATTGGTCAGAACTGACGCCATTGGGGCTGAGTACAGAAGGCGAATCCAGGAGACAAACCTGAAGCAGAACCCAAACCTCTTAAGGATATAGAACAGATAATTCCACTCGACTCTTTCGAAAGCCTTCTCAGCGTCAAGGGACACCACTACCTCAGGACTATCGGTTGAATATGTATAAAGAATATTAAGCAGCCTTCGAGTGTTGAAAAATGAATGCCTCCCCTGCATAAAACCCGTCTGATCCTGAGCTATTAGATCTGGCAAAGCCCGCTGCAGTCGACATGCAAGGATCTTAGCCAGGATCTTAAAGTCCACATTAAGTAATGATATCGGCCTATAACTCCCACAGAGGGTGGGATCTTTATCTTTCTTTAGTAAAAGTGAAATAGTGGCAAGTGACATGGAGGGGGGGAGCGAACCAGCAATAAAAGATTCATTGTACACCCTAAACAGGAATGGAGAGAGAAGTGAAGAAAATTCTTTGTAGAATTCTGTTGTAAAACCATCGGGCCCTGGGGATTTACCAGCTTGCAAGGCCCTGATAGCATTGCGTACCTCAGAAGTGGAAATAGGAGAACTCTTCTCCTCGGAGAAGGCATGTAGCACCTGCGGAAAGGGGAGAGTCTCGAGGATAGATAACTCTGACTGGTTTAAAATGCATGTTTCAGAGGCGTATAAATTTAAGAAGTAATCGCTAAAAGTCTGATTGATCAAGTTAGGGTCAGCGACTATGTCACCCGACGGGATTTTAGTTTTTGGAATTAGCCTAGAGGCCCAAGCATGTCTGGCTTGATGGGCCAGGAGTTTCCCAGCCTTGTCGCCCTGCTCATAATGGTGCAACCTAGACTGTCTCAATTGCAGTTCAATTTTACGAGTCATAAGAAGCTCATATTCTAAGTGAAGCTGGAGGCATTTATTATAAAGCGCAGAGGAGACATTAATCGCATAGGCTGCATCGACTCTGCGTAACTCATCTGCAATCTCTGCTAATCTCTGCCTCTCTGTCCTCCTGGAGTGCGATATGAATGAAATAATATGGCCTCGAATGAAAGCCTTGAAGGCCTCCCACACAGAGTGGATCCCAACCTCATTAGACGCATTAACAGAAAAATAAAAATCAATTTGGGATGTAATAAACTTTTTAAAGTCGTCATCCGACAACATGTAAGAGCAAAACTTCCAATGTCTCTGGCTAAAAATGACATTGGGAAGACATAACTCAATAGAAACAGGAGCATGGTCTGAGATAATGATGGGATGGTAAACCGAGGATGAAACCTGTGGAAGTAATTTATCATCAAGTAAAAAAAAGTCGATCCTGGAGTAGGTGTGGTGAACACCAGAAAAGAATGAAAAAGTTTTATCAAGGGGATGAGTAACTCTCCAAGGGTCAGAGAGACCAAGTTGGGAAGCATAATGGAGCACTTGAGCTGCAGATTTAGACGTAGTTGCATGCCTGGGGGAGGATCTATCTAATAACGTATCCTGTACCAAATTAAAATCACCACCAATAATGACATGGTGCGTATCTACATTGGGGAGACTAAGAAAAAAATTGTCCACGAAAGCAACGTCACCCCAGTTAGGGGCATAAATACAGGCCAACGTTACTGGAAAACCACGCAATACACCAGATGCGATCACAAAACGACCATTGGGGTCTGAGATTGTATCAATCGGTTCGAAATCAATATCCTTGTGAATAATAATAGCCACCCCCCTTGCCCGAACTGAATACTTGGAGTGAAAAAGATTATTCATCCAGGACCTTTTAATACGGTGGACCTCTGAAGTCTTGAGATGAGTTTCCTGCAAAAAAATAATGTGGGCCTGAAGGTGTTTGAGTCGAGAGAAGACCTTACCAATTTTGATAACTTTGTTCAGGCCGTTAACGTTCCAAGAGATCACCCGAAGACCAGGAGGTTTGACAGCCATGTTGGCATATCATGAAAAAATGGCACAATGGGAACCAGCAGAACAGTAATCACCATCAGAAATGAGAGGGGGGACAGGGGGTGAACCGACGGGAAGAAAAGAAAAAAAGAGAAAGAGAAAAAAAATATATACAGCCAAAAAACACACACTCCCACATATACAAAAACCCAACATCGATATTCTAACGCCATGAACATACCCTAATCCCACCCCCATACAGTCCAAAAGACTAAGCCTCCAAACTAAATCTATCTAACACTCTCAATGCTCCGTCTCCAAGCACAAATGGATAACCCTCAGAGAAAAAAACAAAAAAGAGAAAAGGGAAGGAAAAAAAAGGAGAAAATGGGGCACTGACAGCAAAAGAACAAAAAAAACAAAACAAAACAAACAAACAAAAAAAAAAACAACGAACCATTATTGAAAATAAAATAGCTAGAAGGGGCAAAAAGAACAAAAAAGCAAAAGAGAACTGAAAACCCTTCAGGGAGTATTGACAACTAGCAAAACAATAATAAATGGCCTAAAAAAAAAAGTCACTTGAAGCTGTCAGTCAGAACAATGTGTGTAGCCGCGCGTAGCAGCCAGCTGCATAACAGTCTACAGCCAAAAGATCGCCAGTCCAGGGCAGCCCTCAAACGATCATAATACAGCACACTACGGATTAGGGGATCGCTGTGATCTGAGAAAGTCCTCTGCTTCGGCAACCGAATTAAGTCTTTTCTTGTCGCCACCAGGACAGGAGATGAAAAGTCTAGCAGGGAAGCGTAACACCGGGCGATGGCCCGAGTCGTACAGCCACTTAAGCACATCCCTATATGCCGCTCGTTGTTCAAGGACCTCAGGCGCATAATCCTTGTAAATAGCAATAGGGCATCCGCGGTATTGCAGATTGCCTCTTCTAGAGCAAGCTTCGCGGATGATGTTCTCCTTATCTTGAAAATAATGCAACCTGATGATAACAGCCCTGGGCTTGTTAGCATTCTGAGGCCTGTTAGCCAGAGCCCGATGAGCGCGATCTATCTTTGGCGGACAGGGGAGCACATCACCAAATACCTCTGATAGTAGATCAGCGAAGAAAGCGGTAGGGCGCGGACCTTCGGCCGACTCCGGCACACCAACAACACGGATGTTATTGCGTCTGCTGTGAGACTCCAAGTCAATCATTTTAGCGTGCAGCTTAGCATTAACCTGTGTAAGCTCACAGCATGTCGCTTCCAGCGTCCGAACCCGTTCGTCCAACGAGTTCGAGTTGGTTTCAAGAGAAGCAATTTTTTGACCGTGGTCAGTTACCGTGAGCTGTAACTGGTCCATCTTGGACTCCAGCGTAGAGAGTGCCAGTCTGTGATCCACGCAGATGGCATTGCGATGTTCTTCAAGCAGGGCGGTTAGCTGAGCGAAGCTAACCTGCTGATCCTGGGCGTCAGGCGAAGTGGCCTGCTCCTTCTTGCTCTGTTTCATTGCTTTAGAGGACATTCTCGAAGTCAGACTCAGCTACTAATAAAAGTGGTTATAGTGTCACTAGTAGGTAACAAAAGAGAGGGTTAAGCAAAACTGAGGTAGGAAAATGAGAAGTAGCGGAGACCAAGCGGAACACATCTTACTCTCCGGCCGCCATCTTGGAAAAAAAAAGAAAAAAAAAAAGAAAAAAAAAAAAAGGGGTTCCTTTTTCATCATTCTGCTCATTCCACTCCCTCTGCTCCTGTTCTTCCTTATTAAGACCGTTAAAGTCATATCTGGAGCCATCAATATTCCCTCTGATGAAAAACGAAGAATGGTGGCAATTCTGGTGCTGGTGGTGCTTATTTACATATTGTTTGTGCCCAGAATCATTATAGAGATTATTCTTAACATGAGGTGGCTGATAAATCTTATAAATAGGGACATAAACTTGCCACTCATGCTTAATCTTTACTGTTGTTTTGTTCAGCTGAGTCCTCTTACAAACTTGATTCTACGCTTACTTGTTGACAAATGGGACATAAACAACCTTTTGGCCCATCTGTGTTGTTGCAGATCAGTGACGACAACATAAACATAGAAGGAAAACAGGAAATTATGCAATTTCCAAATGATCTCAGTGTAGTAAATTCATTCTCCAGTTTTGAATTGACTCTATTTGAAGTGGGTCACTCTAACCCGGTACTGTGTGCTGTCATCTACCGACCCCCCAAATACAATAAGGACTTCATAACCGAGTTCTCTGACTTTTTAGCTGGAATCATGCTTAATTATGATCGTGTCCTTATTATTGGAGATTTTAATATCCATGTGTGTTGTCCTGACAAACCATTGGTGAAGGACTTTTTAAATCTTATTGACTCTTTAAATTTGGTGCAATATGTATCTGGTCCTACACACGAGCTTGGGCACACACTGGATCTTGTTCTCTCTTATGGTCTTCCTGTGTTAAACCAGGAGATTTGCAACACTGCCTTTTCCGATCACATGCCTGTATTGTTTGAAGCTGGGTTGTCTCATACTACAGTCAAAACTTGTGCCCCTGTGCAGCACTGTCGGATCTTCAGCCCTTCCACTGCTGATCAATTCTCTGCTGTTTTTGACCAGTTCTATACTCCCCCTGATTCTATTTCCTCTGATCCTGAGAAGCTCAGTGTCTGGTTTAATTCCTCCTGTCCAGGGTTATAATAGTTTTGGATTTTACATTATCATTTAGTTTTAGTTAGTTTTTACTTTTTTTTCTCTAATTCAGTTAGTTTTAATTAGTTTTCAGAGTGGTTTTGCTTGTTTTTATTAGTTTTCATTTTTGGTTTAACGCTTATTTTTAGTTTCGTTTAGTTAGTTTCAGTATTAGTTTTAGTATTTTCATACATTGACAGGTGCAAGATTCAATGCGCAAAAGTGACTATTGTGTAATAAAATTCAACAAAAGATACCATAAAGAAATATTTTCAACAACCAACGGTTCACAAGACAGAAGCACTACATGCTAAATGTGTAATAATTAGGACACACCTGAACATCAACAGGGAGAAACAAAGAAAAACATGAACTCCCAAACTCAATAAATTCTACAATAAACTCCCAATAAACTCCAGTGTCAGTGCAGTAGATTAACAACAGCTACATGTGGTGTTTGACAAAAACAAACTCTTTGAAGGAGTCAAAGCTCAAATCCAGCTGCATCCTGATGTTCTTACCACCCGAAGCTGCTTCTGTTTTGGAGCTAGCTTGGTTAGATGCTCGCTAATTAGACTTGCAGGGTCTTTGCAGCCTCTGTACACAACCTACAGAAGTGTCCGACCTCATGTCCACATTTATGCTTGTGTAGCTGTGTATGTTGTGTGTGTTAATTACCTTGTGGTCGTGTGCTGCGGTGCCAGCTGGGACTTTTTTTGGTCCTCGCTCTTTGTGCTCAGTTTTTTGGCTGCAAACATATTTGTCCCTGTTTTTCCACTTCCTTCATTTCCTCACGTCCATTCCGACAGCAGTCTCCCTCCAGGAATTTGCTGACATTTGTGAGGCCTTATATTAATGCTTTGATTATTATTCCTGATTGTTATTCTCTCACTGATAACGTAGACGGAAACGCACAAGAACTGAACAGGTTAATCATAGCCTTGCGGCAGCGTGGACCCGCTCTGAACCCAATCGGTTCAGAGCGACTCTGCCGCTTCCTCGTGCACACGCACGCACACAGCTGCCCGACGGCGCTCCCAGCTTAAACTCGGAGAGCGGAAAAATGATCAATCCACAATAATTTCAGTTAGTTTTAGTTAGTTTTTTAAACTCACAATACAGTTTTAGTTAGTTATCGTTTTTTCCTTTTAATTGTAGTTTTTATTTATTTCAGTTAACGACAATGTTTTTTCAATTTCAGTTTTCGTTATTTCGTTCGTTTTCGTTAACTATAATAACCCTGCTCCCGTCAAACCATCTTGGACTCTGTGGCTCCACTAAAATCTAAACAGCCCAAAGCTAGATCTGAGCCCTGGTTCAATGACAGAACTCGTACAGTTAGACGGGAGTGTCGCAGAGCTGAACGCAAGTGGAAGAAAGACAGGGTGCAGGTGTCACGTTGAATTGTAAAGGCCTGTTGGCGCTATTATCAAAACACTGTTAAAGAGGCTAAAAGAGAATACACCCTGATAATATAAACCATAGCCTAGGACATTTTCAGGACCTGGAAAATTTTAAATCTGTCTAATTTAGAGGTTGTTAAATTTACTATGGGAAACTACATTAATGGGCCTACCACCACCACCCTCTTGCTGGGGGTTTGGGGCATGTGATGTAGGTGATGCACCTGCAGCAGGTGTATCTACTGATGTAGCTAATGATGTTGATGATGTGCATGCTGCTGCAGGTGCATCAGATGATGTAACAACATCAACATCATAAACTAGTGCAGCAGGAAGTGATGCAGAGCAGTTTGGCTGATCTAAACAGGGGTTTTGAGGACCCCTCTGATTTAACATGTTTACCTCAGCTATTATCCCAATAGCCAGTCTCGATAGCCGGGGATCGGTCCGCCAGGGCCTCCGCCCGACACACACTGCACCCAACCCCTACGACGCCTCCTGCGTGTGGTGGGTCTACAGGAGGGCGGGCCCATGTAACCTCTTTGGGCTGCGCCCGGCCGAGCACCACGGGCCACGTCCAGCCACCAGATGTTCTCCCTTGAGCTCCCTCCCCAGGTCTGGCTCCAGGGTGGGGCCCCGGTAACCCTATCCCAGGCAGGGTAAACTGTTCCTTCGTTGTTGCAGACGTAGGGGTCTTCTGAACCGCTCTTTGTCTGGACCCTCACCCAGGACCAGTTTGCCATGGGAGACCCTACAAGGGGGCAACATAGCTCCTGGGATCACTGGGACACACAAACCCCTCCACCCTTGCAACACTGTGTGGAGATCTGGGGCAGTGCCATTGGATTGGGAGACCAGGATGGTGGTCTCCATCGTTAAGAAGGGAGACCGGAGGGTGTGCTCCAACTTTCGGGGGATTACACTCCTTAGCCTCCCTGGTAAGGTCTATGCCAGGGTGCTGGAAAGGAGGGTCCGCCTGTTAGTCGAACCTCGGATCCAGGAGGAACAATGCGGTTCTCGTCCTGGTCGTGGAACGCTGGACCAGCTCTTCATCCTCTCAAGGATATTTGAGTGTGTGTGGGAGTTTGCCCAGCCAGTCTACATGTGTTTTGTGGACTTCGAGAAAGCATTTGACCGTGTCCCTCGGGGTATCCTGTGGGAGGTCCTGCGGGAGTATGGGGTGTCTAACTTGTTATCGCGGGCCATTCAGTCTCTGTACAAAAACAGTGAGAACTTGGTCCGTATAGCCGGTAATAAGTCGGATTCGTTTCCTGTGGGTGTTGGACTCCATCAGGGCTGCCCTTTGTCACCGATTCTGTTCATAATTTTTATGGACAGAATTTCTAGGCGTAGCCATGTGGAAGAAGGCTTCTTCCTTGGTGGCCTCAGAGTCTCATCTCTGCTCTTTGCAGATGATGCGGTCCTGTTGGCTTCATCAGGGGGTGGCCTCCAGCTCGCAGTGGAACAGTTCACAGCTGAGTGTGAAGCGGCTGGCATGAGAATCAGCACCTCTAAGTCTGAGGCCATGGTCCTCCGCCAGAAAAGGGTGGAGTGCTCTCTCCGGCTCAGGAACAAGTTGTTGCCCCAAGTGGAGGAGTTCAAGTATCTCGGAGTCTTGTTCACAAGTGACGGGAGAAGGGAGGGGGAGATCAACAGACGGATCGGGGCTGCTTCTGCAGTGATGCAGACGCTGCACCGGTCTGTTGTGCTGAAGAGGGAGCTTAGTGTAAAAGCAAAGCTCTCGATTTACCAGTCCGGGTGAGGTGTTCCAGGCATGTCCCACCGAGAGGAGGCCCCGTGGTAGACCCAGGACACGCTGGGTAGATTATATCTCTCAGCTGGCCTGGGAATGCCTTGGGGTCCCTCCGGATGAGCTGGAGGAGGTGGCTGGGGAGAGGGAAGCCTGGGCTTCTCTGCTTAAGTTCCAACCCCCGCGACCCGGCCTCGGATATGCGGAAGAGAATGGATGGATGGACCTCAGCTATTAGCTCAGGCAGTATAGGCGGCTGGCTAGACAACAATTCAGCCAAAGCGCTATTAACCTGTTAACTGGCAGCGGCCCGCCCATGGGCCGTTTTTAGTGCTTTCCGAATTTGAAGCCTCATAGCGTCACAGTAACGCTGCAGTCCGCTGTTAAGATGTTTTTATATGACAGACTAGACCCTCAGAATTGGATTGACACCTCAGTTGGCCAATCATGTTGTGAAATGGATTTTCCAGAGCCAATAATAACCAGACAGCATCATGTGACTTCTCTGGACATGCCCCAAATGTTCTCCAGTCGTTCTGATTGGTCGGCTCTGACCCAAAATCGAAAACCACAGATGTATAGCCAATAAAATTCGTGACACATGGGTATATGGCGCTATGGGGTGTTTTCACACGAATGCATAAACTTTCTGCGTAATCAGTGCATCATCCGTGCATGAAACTGAGCAGAAAGTAAGAGTGTGTGCGCCATCGTGGGTAAACAGTGTTTACAATACTTTTTCTCACCAACGGATTGTCAGAATGCATCAAAAACAGGCTATATTTATTCAACGAAGTGACTACATGACTCACCAGAGTGGATTATTATTTGTTAGAGGATTTCATCGCTGATTCGACCGGTTTTATCTCTGCAAAATCCCACAAACGAACAGCTGTACTCTGAAGGCGATTCGTGGTACGTGTAATTTTTTATTCTCAGCTCACCCTCGTATTATATGCCGTTTAGATGTAAATGTGTATGTAGTGGTGAGCTTGACATGCACCATTACACAGAAAATATCACAGTATGCTGTTGTTATGCCACTTATATTGTGTGTGTGTGCTTTGCATATGGAAACCACGCTGTGGTGCAACCTCTACTTAAGAAACCCGGCCTTGATCAAACAGTTTTAGCTAATTTTAGACCTATTTATAAGTTGCCTTTTATCTCCAATGTTTTAGAGAAAGTTGTTTCCTCTCAGGTTATGTCCTATTTAGATAAACATAACATTAAGGAAGTTTTCAGTCAGGTTTTAAGGCCCTGCACAGTACCAGAGTCTGCGTTAGTGAGAGTTTTTAATGATATATTAAGAGCAAATGATGCTGGGGAGCATGTTGTTCTTGTTCTCCGCGACCTAACTGCAGCATTCGACACGGTGGACCACAGTATTCTATTAGCTCGTTTATGGACCCAGTTTGGCTTCAGTGGTACCGTATTAGAATGGTTTAGGTCTTATCTGGCAGACAGAACCATGTCTGTAAGGTTAGTAGATTTTGAATCCTCATCTGCTCCCCTACTTTATGGGGTCCCTCAAGGCTCAATCCTCGGTCCACTGCTTTTCTCACTTTACTTGCTCCCGTTGGGCTCAATACTTAGAAAACATGGGATCTCCTTTCACTATTATGCGGATGATAGCCAGATATACATGCCTTTAAAAAAAGGTACACACTCAATTAAGCCACTATTGCTGTGTCTTGAAGACATTAAGGCATGGTTGGCCTTAAATTTCCTAAATTTTAATGATAAGAAGACTGAGGTAATGGTGTTTTGTCCCAGTGGCTCCTACGCAACATCTTCCATTGACCTGGGGCCCTTGGCATCTTATTTAAGGCAGACCGTCTCAAACTTAGGTGTAAAAATTGATAGCGACCTTAAATTGGATTTCCAGGTCAGGGCAGTGGTTAAGTCCTGTTTTTACCATCTTAGGCAATTGGCAAAACCGATCCTTTCAAAACCACATTTTGAAACAGTGATCCATGTCTTCATTACATCTCGGCTTGACTACTGTAATGCTCTTTACCTTGGAATTAGTGAATCCTCCCTTAAGCGCCTTCAGCTCGTCCAGAATGCTGCTGCGCGGCTTCTGATGGGGGCCAGAAGGAAAGAGCATATCACTCCAATTCTGGCTTCACTACGCTGGTTACCAGTGCATTTTAGAGTTCATTTTAAGATTCTCTTATTTGTTTTTAAACGTTTACATGGTCTTGCCCCATCTTATCTCTGTGAGCTATTATACCAATACCTCCCAGCTCGTTGCCTCAGGTCAGCTGATCACCTGCTCAGCACCTGAAGCTCAGGGGTGACAGAGCTTTTAGCGTTGCTGCTCCTAAATTATGGAACAACTTGCCGTTGCATATTAGGAGCGCTCCTTTATTGTCAACCTTTAAAACTGCTCTTAAGACACATTTTTATTCCCTGGCTTTTAATACATGCTGAGACTCGGTTTTTTTGTTTTATTTGTGTTGGTTTTCTTATTGTTGTTGTCATTGTTATGTGTATTGGCTTGTTTGATTTGTATCTGTACAGCACTTTGTTGCAACTACTGTTGTTTTAAAGTGCTTTATAAATAAAGTAGTAGTAGTAGTAGTAGTAGTAGTAGAAATTAAAGTTAAGCATCATAACTGAATATTTTTATTCAACATTAATGTGTCATTAGAGAGCTGTTAATATATTTGGAAATTAATCATTCACTCAGCTGTTTTCCTTGATGTTGAAATGTGTTATGCTTGTTTTAACAGCTTATTTTGAATTAAGGATTTAAAATTAAACCACAAAAAGGAGCAAAAGTTTGTTTTCTATTTAAACAGCTTCTTTTCCACAGATGTGCTTCGCACTGTCACGGTTGCTAGGTGATATGAGCTACGCTGAGGTGGGGGCAGGTGACGCTGATATGAAGGCTAGACCGTCCAATTTCACAGCCGCTCACTTCCAGCCTTTGCGGTCTTCGTGGGCTGAGAAGGACCGGGTCTATGGAGGACGGGTTCTTCGAAGGATGCAGCCCCTGAATTTGGACACAGCTATTACTCTGCTCCATCTCGGCGCTACTTGTGTGTACACTGCTGCCGGCCAGCCAGGCCTGCTTGCTTTCTTGTTTGTGTGGCGCTGCTGAGTCACGTGACGGTATAATGTCAAAACACTGTGGGGAGGGGAGGAGTAAATTGTGCCTGCTCTGGACTGTGATATGAGAGGCATAGACATATATGTGTCTATGGGAGAGGCACTTACACAGACAACTCACATCTTTTATGCAACCGCAGCAGTGAATACAGGAGAGAAACTGAAGCTAAAGTATCGATCTCATTACACTGGTATTGATATTATCGATATTTAGATCGATCCGCCAACAGTTAACACCCTTGTCCACAAGAGAGTGCTACAGTGGCTTGCAAAAGTATTGTAATGATCCATAATGGACGTTATTTCTAAGTGCGTTTCACAGTTACTGTTGTCGTTAAGTTAGGTTGTTTAGGGCTGAACCGGAAGGAGATGTTGGGGGGTCGCTCTCGGGAGCGAGGGGTTTTTTTGTTAGCAGTTAGAGCGAGTTGGCTATACCCTGTGAGAGCTGTTTTGTTGAGTCCGACATGAATAAACAGTGTTAGCAACAAAATCTCTGTCTGGTGCTTGGGTGACATAACGGAACGTTACACTGGTGTCAGAAGCTTAAACCACAAACTACGCCTGGATCTATGGCCAGCGGCTCTGCTTATGGCTCTGGGACACAACTCCCGATTTTGCGGAGGGACACGGTTAAGAAGGAGGAGCAGGAGATGGATATCCGACCCACTCTCAGTGTGAGGGAAGCGGCACTCCAGCTGGCTGCTGAGGCTGGCTTCTCCCCAGGTCTGTCTCAGCTGGAGGGCCGTTCGCGCCATGATCGCCATTTCGGCGGGTCGGACCCAACGTCAGGTGACGTAAGCAATGATGGCAGCGCCCATGCACAGCTGGCTACGGTAAACATAAAGACACCCAAGTTCAGCGGTAAGACACCGTGGGAAGTGTTTATTGCCCAGTTTGAACTATTAGCGGCTGCAGCTGGCTGGTCTGAGGAACATAAAGCACTGCAATTAGCTCTGTGCCCGTGTGAAGATGCAGCAGCATGCCTGCTGCTGCTGAGTGAAAGAGAAAGGGGAGACTATACTGCTCTAGTTGGGGCACTTCAGAGACGGTTTGGGCAGTATAACCAGCCTGTGCTACTGAGGTCAGAGTTTCACAACAGACAGAGACTGCCTGGAGAGCCGCTGCATATCCTGGCCCATGACATTGAGTGCCTCTGCAGGCAGGCCTATGACAACATGCCCCTTGCAGTGCAGACAGAGCTCGCCCGTGACCAGTTCCTACAGGCCCTCAGCCCCAAAGAGCTCCGTATTCAGACACAGCTTGCTCATCCAACCACACTCAGTGCAGCTCTGGAGTTGGAGAGGGAGATGCTGACAGGATCTCCTGGAGGGAATGAGGATTCACCAGTGGTTAGAGCAACATCTGCGCCTGCTGAGCGGCTGGAAAGGCTGGGGGGACCACACAGCATCACCCAGACGGCTGCCCTTCAGTCACCTTCTCCCCGTGCTGGCACACGCCGTCGACCACAAATCTGCTGGGGATGTGGACAACCTGGACATCTCATCAGGCAGTGTCCCAGGTTTGCAGCGGCGCAGGGAAACGGTCAGGGGCCTGTGTAGGTGGGAGTACACGGGCCGTCGTGACCAACACCCCCACACCACCCACATTGTCACCTGGCATGGTCATTACCGTAGGCTGGACCCAAGTTGGTGACTTTTGCCACATGCCGGTGGTGGTTGATGGAGTATCCTGCACAGCACTCCTCGACACGGGGTCCAACGCAACACTGGTCCGACCCGACATCATTCCAGCTGGGACTGCCATGCAAACAACTGATGTGCAGCTTAGGACAGTGACTGGTGACCTGGCCCCCATAAAAGGGAGGGGGATGTTCCAGTTTAAAGTTGGAGACCTAACCATGCCTTTTGCTGCCTGGGTGGCTGACGTCCAGGATGCCTGCATCCTGGGGTTGGACTTTTTACGAGCCATTGATGGTGTGCTGGACCTCGGAAAAGGCTGTCTATTACTCCGGGAAGGAGAGAGGGTGCAGCTTAAACCCCCATCTTCAAACCCATCCCCTGCTGTAATAGCTGCTTCCACCTCGGAGTCCCCTGTATTACCACTAGTTGAACAGCGAACCGATGAAGAGGAGAGGCTGTCAGCAGTGAGGAATGTCTGGTCCAGGAACTGTGAGGGCCTGACTCAGCAGCAGCAAGGAAGTCTATGGCAGGTGCTCCTGGACTTTAAAGACATTTTTGCTCTTACGGAGTGTGATGTAGGCCTGACACACTTGGTGGAAGACGTTATTGACACTGGGGATGCTCATCCTGTTAAAGTGCGCCCTCGTCGTCTTCCTCTGGCTCATCAGGAGTTGGCTGACCAAGAACTGTGTGAGATGCTAAAGATGGGCATCATAGAGCCATCTGAAAGTCCCTGGGCATCTGCTGTGGTGATGGTGCCCAAGAAGAACAGTCCACGAATGCGCTTCTGCATGGACTACAGGCCACTTAACAAAGTTACTAAAAAGGACTCTTATCCCCTTCCCAGAATCGACGAGTCTCTTGACCTGGTGGCAGGGTCTTCTTGGTTCTCCACCCTGAACCTGCGAAGTGGTTACTGGCAGGTGCCACTGTCCCCAGATTCCAGACCAAAGACGGCCTTTTGCACAAACAGGGGACTGTGGCAGTTCAGAGTCCTGAGCTTTGGCCTGTGCAACGCCCCAGCCACCTTTGAGTGACTCATGGACGGTGTGCTGGCTGGTGTCCCAAGACAGCAGTGTCTGGTCTACCTGGACGACCTCCCGGTGCATGGGACCTCTTTTGAAACCACCCTGGATACCTTGAGACAGGTAATGGAGAGGGTGAGGGCCGCAGGCCTTAAGCTGCACCTGGACAAGTGCTACTTCATGAGGAGGGAGGTGGAGTTCCTTGGTCAGAAGTTGGGTCGGGAGGGCATCAGCACTTTGGAGGAAAAAGTGCAGACCATTAAGGACCGGCCCACTCCCACAGACCAGGTGCAACTAAAAAGCTTCCTGGGACTGGCGTCATATTACAGGAGGTTTGTGAAAGGCTTCTCCTCCATAGCTGCACCACTCTTTCACCTGCTGCAGAAGGATCACGACTACAGCTGGACCCAAGACTGTCAGCAGGCATTCGACACCCTGCGCAGATCCCTGACAGAGTCTCCAATTCTTGCCCCACCTGACCCCGCCCTACCATTTGTCCTGGACACGGATGCAAGTAGTGTGGGACTGGGAGCTGTGCTGTCACAGGTTGGACCTGAAGGTGAGAAGGTGGTGGCATACTTCAGCCGGGTCCTGAATAAGAGTGAGCAACGCTATTGTGTCACACGGCGGGAGCTCCTGGCTGTGGTGATGGCGGTGAGACACTTTAAGTACTACCTGTGTGGCACACCTTTTATCATCAGGACTGATCATGCCGCCCTCCAGTGGCTTATGACTTTCAGAGAACCAGAGGAGCAGGTGGCTCGCTGGCTGGAGGAGCTCCAGGCCTTTAATTTCACTGTGGAGCACAGAGCAGGGGCACACCACTCCAATGCGGATACACTATCTCGCCACCCATGTGCTGCGACAGGCTGCCGTTATTGTGAGAAGCGGGAAAAGAAGTAGAGGGAACTCACAGCAAAAGATAATCCCACACAGCTCTCCTGCAGGGCACTCCTAGTGGTGGACACGGCAGAATGGAGGGCCCAGCAGGAGCAGGACATTGACCTGCTGCCAGTACTACGATGGCTTGAGAATGAGCAGCGACCTAACTGAGATGAGGTTACCGGGCTCTCTATTGCCACCAAAGGGCTGTGGGCCAAGTTCAATGCTCTAAAGTTGGACAAGGGAGTGCTGCAGTGTGGCTGGAAAGATCCTGCCACAGGTGAGGAGAGGTGGCAAGTTGCGGTGCCCAAGTCGCTAAGGCCAGCCGTGCTGGAAGCCTGCCACAGGAGTAGAGCCTCTGGGCACTTTGGTGTGTCAAAGACCCTTCGCCGCCTGTACCAGGGTTACTATTGGGGCCACCCAGTGTATGTCTACCCTGCTCATGTTAGGGAGAGAACGAAGGACCCCTGCTGAACTGGCTTTTGGGAAACCTCCTAATGCTCCGGATGCACCACCGGGTCAAAGCTATGCCAGGAAGCTGCAGGACCGACTGGAGTTGGCACATTCCTATGCTCGGCACCAGCTGGCAAAGGCAGGACTGCGGCAAAAGAGAAACTACGACCTGACTACTAAAGGGAGGCACTTCCGTGCTGGAAAGCTGGTGTGGGTCTACAGCCCAAACAGAAAAAAAGGACGGTGTCCTAAACTGGGCAGCAACTGGGTTGGACCCTGCAGTGTCCTGGAACGAGTTGGGGAAGTGGTTTACAGAGTACAGTTGCTGCCTAGAGGCAGGAAAGTGATCCTGCACAGAGACAGGATGGCCCCTTATAAAGGTCGTTCTCTTTCCCCTTTCTCTGAGGGATGCGTGCAAATCCCCCACACTCCAGCTCAGCTGGACTCCCAGCTGGACATGTCTCCCACCCCTTCTCCTTGTTCCCCCCTCAGTTTCCTGTAGTTTTTGCTGTCCTTCGGAAGCCAAGGAGGCAACGTCAACTGCCTCTCCGCCTCAGAGACTGTGTTTTTCCCTCGAGGACGAGGAACTTTTTGTTGGGGGGGCAGTGTAATGATCCATAATGGACGTCACTAGAGGGAGGGAGGGGTTTTTTTGTCAGCAGTTAGAGCAAGTTGGCTGTACCCTGTGAGAGCTGTTCTGTTGATTCCGACATGAATAAACAGTGTTAGCAGCAAAACCTCTGTCTGGTGCTTGGGTGACATAACGGAATGTTACAGTATTCATACCCCTTGAACTTTTCCATATTTTGTCACATTACAACCACAAACATAAATATATTTCACTGGAATTTAATATGAAAGACCAACACAAAGTGGTATACAATTGTGAACTGGAAAGAAAATTATACATGATCCAAAACGCTTTTTACAAATAAAAAACTGAAAAGTACGGTGTGCAAAAGTATTGAACCCCCCCCTGAGTCAATACTTTGTTGAACCACCTTTTGCTACAATTACAGCCTGGGCTGGACTGGGACAAAAAATCGGCCCTGGCATTTTTGGCTTAGACCGGCCCGCAACTATGTCTTAGAAGCATTTGACACTGTGTTACTCTTATTCAGTGTGGGCATACCTTTTGCTAATAATACTTTTATACTTTTTTTTTTTTAACTTACTTTAGTAATGCTTAAATTGCAAAGCTTTGACGTATCATTTAGTTTTTAAAATCTGTTATTTCACCTGCTTGAGGGCTTTTTAAAACATGTTTAACCAGCACAGAGGCTACAAATTCAAACTACTGTGCAGCCTTTCAACACACCTTTAACCTAAATATCTAAAATGCTATGATGCAACCTAAAATGGACACTTGCTGCTCATCCAACACTTCCCGGCCTTGACCGTTTGCTATTTTATCAGATTTAAGGTGCCATGGCTGCCAGATTTGGGGAAGTATGCAAATGTAAATAAATATTGATATTAATCAATCGCCATTGCTCATCACATTGCTGCTGTCTTCACCTACAGAAGAGTCTGCCCAAGCCTTGAAGGGGACCTAAGCAATATTTGATTTGGGGCCCCCTTCATACCACTTCATTGTCCCCTGAACTTAATTGTTATTAATGCTGCAGGGTTAAAGTTTTTTTTGGTTTTTTTTTAGGATATATTACAGTTTCAGCCTTTTCAATTCAATTTTTCAATTCAATTACATTTTATTTATACAGTGCCAACTCACAACAAACAGACATCTCAAGGCACTTTATAGTGTAAGGTAAAGACCCCACAATAATTACAGAGAAAACCCATCATTCATCCTAATCTTAAAAACAGACAGGGTGTCTGTCTCCTGAATCCAAACTAGGAGCTGGTTCCACAGAAGAGGGGCCTGAAAGCTGAAGGCTCTGCCTCCCATTCCACTCTTAAGTATCCTAGGAACCACAAGTAAGCCAGCAGTCTGAGAGCAAAGTGCTCTGTTGGGGTGATACGGTATTATGAGCCAATGAAAAGAAGCCAATATGGGAGAAATCTGCTCACTCTTTCTAGTCCCTGTCAGTACTCTAGCTGCAGCATTTTGGATCAGCTGAAGGCTTTTCAGGGAGTTTTTAGGACAGCCTGATAATAATGAATTACAATAGTCCATCCTAGAAGTAACAGATGCATGAATTAGCTTTTTAGCATCAGTCTGAGACAGAAATTTTAGAGTGTAGCCTACTCATTAAATTAGTGTTGTTACAAGTGTACAAATCTGGACAGTTAGAATAGTCTCTTCTTTCTTTTAGGAAACTGGCATTTGTAAAAAATTAAAACAAACCAAAAAAGTTTCATGACAAATGTGGGCGAGCTTGGGGGGGCCCCTGGTGGTCAGGGGGCCCTATGCAGCCGCATATGTCGCCTATGCCTCTGGCCGGCTCTGCCTACAGCCTGCTGTTGCTGCAGCATTACTGTTACAGAGGACGTGGAGGCTACAGTAGCGAACATGTCTGTGATCTTTACACATTTTGTAGCATCTACAGCGACACTCTTCAATTTCTTCACATGTAACTTCTCCGCACCTCCTTTCTGCCGCTTCAGTTTCTCCATATTTCCTCTCCTTTAACACAAGCACTCAACACTGAAACTACTAGCGGGAGTAGTTTCAGTGTTCTGCACCACGCAGAGAAAGGGTGGGGCCGCTTTCATCCTATATCCTGATTGGTTCTGTCCACTGTCTATATTGAAGATGGGCCAATGGGCCGCCCCCTCTAAATTGTGGGCTGGTCTTTTAGAAAAAAAAAGGGGAAGAAAAAAAAAATCCAACAGCATCGGCCCTTGAGGACTGTCGGCCCACCGGGCAAATGCCCGGTACGCCCGATTGCCAGTCCAGCCCTGATTACAGCTACACGTCTTTTAGGGTATGTCTCCACCAGCTTTGCACATCTAGTGACTGAAATTTTTGGCACTGTACATAAAATCTGTACTGACCCAGTCACCACCATACCACCACCCACCACTGGTGCATTATATTCAGTTTTGCTTCTCTTGTCTTGTTAGTTTGATTCAGTCCATTTGTTCTCCCCAGTTGTCTTGTTTCCTTAACCACCCTGTGTGTATTTAAGCTCTCAGTTTTTCTCAGTTCCTTGTGGTGTCATACTCTCATCCTGAGTCCGGCACATTGGGTCCACATGTGTTTGGACACAGTGTTTATCGCTCAGAAAGTTGCAGGGATCTGGTTTTGACTCTGCCCCAGTCTATTTTCTGAATCTCGTTCCCCCTAGCTCTCACTAATTTTCTGTTCTCTCCAATATTTCCCTATCATTAAAAGATTAAAAAGGCCCCAGAGAAATTAAGCAAATAATTTGGAGTTTCTGTGGAATCAGACAGCTGTGAGTCAGAGGCTTGGCGCTGGTTTAGGTTTGCATAACTTCCCTCTTTAATGTTAAATATGCAAACAATGTGATATTTTGAAAAACAGGAATGCAAAATAATATGCAAACTTTGTATAGTTGACAGCTAAGAGAATATATGAGCTTCCATTTGGTTCAAATATTCCTTCTCTCATGATTTTCAGCTGCATAAAATTGTTCTTGAGTCAGCAGTTAGTATGGCATGTCTGTCTTTGAAAGATGTAAGGAAGTCAGAAGGAATCCCCACAGCCACAGGTACAACACGCAACACAGAAAAGGCCTCGGCTAACCAGGAAGTTCAAACTCATGTTATTCTTGATGTGAGGTGATTGTGAGTGCAAACCACTGCACTTCACCACTTTGACATATGGTAATCTCTTTACACCAGTGGCGGATGCTGGTCTTTCAAAGAGGGGAAGCTCAATTTCGGCCTACATCATAAAATGTGTCAGTTTATTTATACAGCAGCACCCGCTGGACAGAAACTGCGATAGAAGTCAGAAAGAGTGATAGAAGTCAGTCTCCAAACACAAGCAGCTACAAAAAACCACCAGAAAGAGAAGCTCGATTTGTCTCTAGTCGTTTTTAACAAAGAAAATGACGCTAAGAGGATTAGGAAAGTCTCCGGTTCAACTCAGAACAGAATGAAAATTTTAAAATGCTCCCACGGATGTTTACACCAAAAGATCGCTGATTCGCTCATTTCGCTGTCAATCAAAAAGGGATTCAGCCTCAGACCGATCATCCAATCATCATGCAGAAGCTGAGCGTCCCGGCCAGCCGAGGCCAGCCCACTGCCCCATAGACCCCCAGAGACGCTGACCGTCCGATGGGCGGGACAAAGCCCAGCATGTATCCAATGACTCGTCTCGTTTCGCTGCACTCTTTGCTTTGCTATTGAACTCTGTAGACGCTCAGCGTCCACACTGTTTAAAGCACTGTGAAGCTGCGGGAATGAGTGAGAGGAAAGCCGCGTCGTTACCAGTGATAAGAAGCTGATTCTGAACAAAAGTTGAGCGCGTTGTAGCGCATATTTAGTCAATGACATGTACACACAACAGTTTATGTTTGATCACTTATTTTTTGACATTTTAGGGGAAGCTGAGCTTCCCTTGCAGTCTTAGAGCAATCGCCTCTGCTTTACAACATACACACATCAATACGTTTTACTAAATTTAGGTCCATTTAAGTTGTGTTTGTGACTAAACTATATATTTTAATAAAATGAGACTGCAGTTCCAACCCTAACACAGCAGCTCTTCTGTTAAGGTCATATGTTGTGTTTTATTTTAGCTTTAACATCCAAAGATGGGGCCAGCGTGCATCAGAACAGGTGTTATGAACATAATTCCCACTGATCTGACTCGGAGATGATAACTGACAGCAGCAAAAAAAACTGTTTATAATTTGACAGCAGCAAACTGATTGGCTGACAGAGATTTTGTCAAAATCTAATTGGTTAAACTGAGCCAATCAGTAGTGTGGGGCACGCCTGGATATGGTGTGGCTAGAAGAGCAGGTATTAATAACCATCAACCAACTGCATGTTATCATCACTTACTGTATTTATTGCAGACTGTTTTTGATGCAGAGGACAAACATCAAACACTGATGTAGAGACCTTCAGCTGTAATCTTTGAACAACCAAAGGTAACTATACTCAAACTTTGGGCAGTAGATGTGTACAATACTGCAGTTATAATATTTTTTTGCATTCATAAAAATAATTAATGAGGTACAAATCATTTATGTTGTATCATTAGCATGCTTTTATTTTTAAGATAATGGTGAAAACTCTGAATGGAAATTTTAAAGCTTGTAGAAGGATCAAGATATATAAACCAATCCTTCATATCACACATGAAGACTATAAAAAGCAGCCTCACAGACTGGAAATGATTTCTGATCAGATTGTTTAACACATGAAGCTTGAAAAGTCTCATTTTGCAGATCCAAAGGATGAAGATTAAAATCATTGTGACCAGCTTTAGTCCCGTACTGCATTTAGTCTGCTGCCAGTACAGTTTAACAGGCTCATGGGGTTAACAGCACAGCAAGTGTCATTCAGTCTCTAAGCTGGAAACTCCACACTGAGTCACTGATCAGTGAAGTTTTTAGATCTTATTTTATGTATTTTGTTCCATTTTCATGCTAAAACAATGATTTCCTCAATAAACTGTAGTTACATTGAGTTTGCATTAACTTGCAGCTGAACAATGTTATTAATCTCTGGTTTCTCTCTAAAAGGTTTCTCTGTAAAGAAAATCATGACTTCACCAACCCCAAATTTCACTACGAGCAGCAGCTACAGCTACACTCCTCCAAATTACTTCTGCTGGTATTATGAGGAAGGCATTGGTACCTTGACGTGGATAGTTGTTTGTGTCAGTCTTCCTTTAATCCCAGTGGCCATCTTTCTTCTTTGTTTGCAGGTGTGTACATTATGAATGAGACTATTTTACTGTGTGTGTTTTGTATGGTTCTCTTTGGTTTGCAGACTGGATGTCAGAGTGGAAGAAACGGAGGTACCGATTAATAAATTCAAATGGAAAAAATATGATTTCAGTTACAAAAGTCCACAGCAATCAGACACTGGAAAATCAGTTAACTAAATAAGAAGGCTGAACTCTACAGGCTGACTCAACCATATTGTAACTGCTCAGTGATAGTTTTATGAAAAGAAGAACAGTTCATCAAAAGTCATTAATCCATTATTTTGGAGGAGGGTAGAGCAGTCCACCTGTGATAAATGGACTGTTTTTTTTTGTTTGTTTTTTAACACACCTTATTAAATGGAGACTGCAAAGTTCTAACTTATTTAAAGCTGGCTGAGCTCCAGAATAACTGATACTGTGTCAGAACAAGTTGTTTTTGCTGCATTTTGGATAACCAAAAACTTTACAGCAGTTTGCATATCACAGCTCGAACAGTTAGTAATGTTAAGATGATCATCTCAGCAATCTGCAAGTTTTGAATGTGAATGTGTCAAATGTGAGATAATTTATCAAAGTATTAATAGATGAAAAGGTTTGATAAATTATCCTATGCTGCAAATGAAAAAACTAGTTGGATGACTGCAGCCCTACTACTGATACAGCATTCATAGATAGCATCTCATAATCAGTGCTCAGAATATAAATTCCACTTTTAACACTCGTCTATTTGATTAATGGTGATTTTTGTAGTTTAGCATTTGCAGCTGAAATTAATAGTTCCTGGTAACAATTCACAACATTGAACACACAGTACAGATTTTACACTCTTTTTTTTTTTTTTTTTTACAGATTTTAGGATTGTAGTAGTCTATAACGTGAACAAAGTAACTTATCTCATATTTATCAGATTAATACCTGATCCCACAAAATCTCAAAGTCTGTGGCAAAGAATGGGAGACTTCACAAGCTGCTCACTGAAAAAAAAAAAGACTCATACGGAAGTGATGAACATCAGAACAAGTATTTATCTGTGAGCCCACAGTGTGAAGCTTATATGGCTGTGTGGCAGTATATGTGGAAACCATAATTCATAAATTGTGGTGAGTGAACATGTTTATAGTTTACTTTGTTTTCCTTTAGGTGCGAAAGGGTCAGACCGGTCCGATCTACATCATCAACCTTCTCATTGCTGACCTTATTCAGCTCTTCTGTATGGTTGTTCACATGTCAGGTGTCCAGGATGACCTCTCACAGTGGATATTTGTTTTTATTATCTACCACTGTGGTGTGATGGCCAGTGTCAGCTTCATGGTGTGTGTCTCCATGGAAAGGTAATTATTTGTCTGTTTGGAGCTGCTCCATTGTCAGATCATTTGTTGGTTTTTACTATTTTATCATTTTAATATTCTTCTGTGTGTATTTCTTGCATTATAGATATGTTGCTGTTGTCCATCCACTGTGGTACCAACACAGACGAACTATCAAGATCACTCTGGTGGTTTGTTCCATAGTCTGGACCATTTCTGTTTTTGTTGGCTGCATAGTTTTCTATTATTCAGGCGCCTTCCTCTTACTGCCGCTTCTTCTGCTCATGTTCTTCCTTATTAGGACAGTTAAAGTTGTGTCTACAGCCAGCAGTCTTACCTCTGATGAAAAACGAAGAATTGTGGCAATTTTGGTGCTGGTGATGCTTATTTACACATTGGTGTTTGTGCCCACAATTATTGTGGACACCATTAGGTTAATACCCTACCAGATAATGACAGACAACCTTCTCATGGTCAATATTACCTGCTGTTTTTTTCAGCTAAATCCACTCTTAGACATGATTCTGTACTTTTTGGTTAGGAAATGGGACATAAACAAACATTTGGCCCGTCTGCGTTGTTGCAGAATGCACAGTGATGATGTTAGATGCTAGTGAAGACAACCTGAACATAGAAGCAAAAAGACAGTTATGATATTTCTGGGGTGGCAGTGGCGCAGTGGGCAGGTGCTCACCTTGCAACTGGAGGGTTGCTGGTTCGAGTCCCCGTCTGAGCGCATGCTGTCATTGTGTCCCTGGGCAAGGCACTTAACCCACATTGCCTAAGTGTGAATGTGGTTGTGAGTGTGACTGTTTGGTGGTGGTCAGAGGGGCCGTAGGTGCAGATTGGCAGCCACGCCTCTGTCAGACTGCCCCAGGGCAGCTCTGGCTACATTAGTAGCTTACCACCACCAGGTATGATTGAGGTGTGAATGAATAGTGCATGAAATTGTAAAGTGTCTTTGAGTGCCTAGAAAAAGCGCTATATAAGACTAATGCATTATTATTATTATTATTATTATTATTATTATTTCTAAATTACCTCACTGTAGATAAATGAAGCATTACTTTGATTTTGTTGGAGTTCTGTTTATTGGAAACTGGCTGTTCGGGCAAAGTTTCCCTTGTTTATCAGTATGTTAAAATGTACATAATATATATCAGCTAATGCATATTAATTAAACAGTCAGAGGATTTTATTCCTAAATCTTTATTTTTATTTATTTATTTATTTATAATTAATTTTTTTTTTTTTTAGTCATATATTTCCGCAACCCTGAACAGGATAAGCAGAAGAGAATGGGTGGATATATTTAGATTACATGTTTACTACCAACGTTATTCATCAATATGTTCATCTACTTTTTTTATCGAAAAAAAATCTGTTTTCGCTTTGTTGAGTTATACAGAGTAAGTTTTTGTTTCATCTATTGTGCACTTAATTGATTGTAAAGTTATTTCATATTTCAATTGCAGACCAACAACAAAGTACTTTTTTCCCAAATGTTAGAAAAACATGCTTCAGATAACTCAGATTTCTGCAGTGTGACAGTGCTGTGTAATCTAGAAAATCACATTTTCACTGAGTAATTATTTGTGTAAAAATAAATTTGTAAAAATGTAAAGTTTGTACTTGATTATCTGCAATATGTTAAATAAATAAAGTCTTGTTGTTCATTTAACCATATAAAAATCATGAAAAACAGTAGTTGACATAAACCCAGCGTTCAGCGCCATGTCACTTTAAAATGAGTCAGGTTAATTCATCTAAAGCTCTGGTTTATGTTTGTATCCTCTTCCATCACATCGTTCTAACATTGGAGTGTGTAGATTTACAACCAGGACCCGACATTCATGCCAAGGTTACACCAGCTGTGCAAAACTGAGTGTTCAGTGTGTAACATCTTAGTCATTACAGTAACTGGACCATATACTAGATTTGGCTATAAGAGAGCAGTGATAATTATACTATGTTTAAGGACCGCAGTCCAGGAAATAAGTGTAAATTGGCCGGCAAGAATTTATTTACACATAACAATAGACAACATTTAACAAACAAAATCTCCTTCCTTTAACCAAAAGATATCATTTTAATGTAAAGTTGGTTAAGCTGTTGTTGTTCAGTTCATTTTGTTCTTTTGATCCTTTTTAGTTTCAGTAAATCTAGTTTGGTTCTTCAGTTTTAATATCTACTTCTATTGAGTTTCCATGTTGGAGCTCAATAATCTCAATGTTATGTTTCCAACAAAATAATTCACATTTGCAACAATAGCATTTACAGAATTGCCAAACATGGTCAGTATTAAAATAAAATGTTCAAAATTTACAACACTCAAATTATTCAGCAGGAAGCTGAACAGACTCTTAAAGTCTCCTTTTTCCATCTACTGTTCCTTCAATTTTCCTAAATTGTTAATTCTGTGCAAGTCTTCAGTCCATTGCTGTTTGCAGTACAGTAATCCCTCACTTATCGCGGGTGTTGCGTTCCAGGACCACCCGCGATAAGTGAAAATCCGCAAAGTAGGGACGCTATATTTATTTTAATACTTATACATTATTTTAGTAGTTATACACTATTTTAAGTTTTAATAAACCCTCCCCACACACTTGTACACCAAATATATACATTCCGTTACAACACGTACTACGCATGTGAAAAACGAGTACTGCAAAAACCCGTGAAACAGCGAAAATACCGCAATAAATATTTTACACTAATATTGATTGAAAACCCATGAAACAGCGAGTCCGCGAAGTAGCGAGGGATTACTGTAAAGGATAAATCCAACCAGTCTGGATGGAATCCAGTCAACACTCAGCAGATGGCGTTTCACACAAAATGCACAGTTCAGCAGGTCCATCGGCTCATCGTCTTGTTTCACCACATATGAGCTGTGTCCAGATTCAGGGACTGCATCCACAAAGGCCGGAAGTGAGTGGCTGTGAAATTGGACGGTCTAGCCTTCATATGTGTTTCACCTGGCCTTAACTAGCGTAGCACCTGTTGCCTAGAATCCGTGACAGTGCAAAGCACAGCTGTGGAAAAGGCGCTGTTAAAATGGAGCCAAACTTTTGCTCTTTTTGTTTTTTTCTTTTTTGGTTTATTTAATCTCAGCTCTTAATTCAAAATAAGCTCTTAAAACAAGTATAACACATTTCTACATCAAGGGATAAGACATTAAAGATAGATAAGCCTATCCAGTTATGATGCTTAACTTTAATCTCAGTAAAACAAATTTGCTCAGAAACAAATCAAACACTGAAATAAGATCAGCTATTAGAGATGATCTTAATGAATTATATCTGTGTTTAACTTCCACTCAGTAGCAATAAGGATGTGCCAGAAGTCAGGCATTCTCTCCAGGTATATCAAGCCTCGACCGCTTTGTCAGCTGACAGCTGGTGAGGCAAGCTGTTAGAGCAGTGGAAACGGACATCTCCGAAACAGGAACTTTTTGCAATTAAGCAATATCTTGATAAATCGAGCTGATATTTGAGGTTTACACATCTACATTCTCGCCTGAAAACATCCTAAAAATCAAAACTTAAAAACATGTTTGAATCACGGGATACAGTAGGCCAAAAAGGATACACCGGACCCATCCTTCAAATTTGGGGTGAAAAAAGGACACATTTGTCAGCCACATTTGGAGGAGCCATTAAATTTGCACTGTCATGGTTAGTGTGTGTGGCAGGCAGGATTGGACCCCAGGATGCAGACTCATACAACAAATAAAACGTAAAGGAGGATTTATTATGTAAACCGAAGAAACCAAAACTCATCTACATGGGGGCTGGACAGGTGCCAGACTAACTAGAAAACAAAGGTGCAGGGACACACACAGTAAGGGAACACTGAAGACGACACGACAAAGAACAGATGAAAACTGAGGGCTTAAATACACAATAGGTAATCAGGGCAAGCGGAAACAGCAGGGCACAGCAGGTGAAGCAAATGAAACTAATAACACAGGGGAAGCAAAACTAAACACAAAGCACAGGGAACACAAGACTGTCAAAATAATAAAGGAAGTGGCTAAACAAAGAACACGCAGACTTGACAGGTGTAACTGGCACATGGACACTGGACAGAGACACAGACCTGACACAGGGAAACACAAGGGACCAGAATAAACTAAGGAATACAAAAGAAAACCAAAAAATATAATCAGAGAAATAACTGAAACAAAACTAAGAAAACAAAACACTGGGCCACCGGCCCAGGACCATGACATGCACAGCCTTTGTCACCTCACTGTGTCATAATTGGCCTACAAAAGTGGCCTTCAAAGGTTGCTCAAATTTGATGATGATGATGATACTTTATTGATCCCACAATGGGGAAATTACAGTTAAGAGAACACCGATCCAAGAAGACAAACAAACAAACATGGGGAGATAGGTGAACTGTGGCCATGCTGCCCCCCTTCTGGAGGCGCTGTCCAACCTTTGAAGGTTTCTTCAACCTTTCTTCAGTTCAACTTGAATGGCCTAACATCCAGCACCCTGAGACTGTACGCTAAGTGGAAGGAAGGTGGACGAGGACTAGTGAGTGTCAGAACCGCTGTCCTAGATGAAACAACGAAGATTCATGAATACGTCAGGAAGATGGCCACAAAGGATCATGTGCTCAGTGAGTACACCAGGCAGCAGAAACCCAAGAAAGAAGAGGAGGAAGAACAGGAACCATCATGGAAGGAAAAACCTCTGCACGGCATGTACCACCGGCAGATAGAAGAAGTGGCTGACATAGAAAAATCCTTCCTTCACAACAAAGATCCATGAATACATCAGGAAGATGGCCACAAAGGATCACGTGCTTAGTGAGTACCATAGGCAGCAGAAGAGAAGGAAGAACAGGAACAATCATGGCCTCTGCATGGTATTTACCACCAGCGGATAGAAGAAGTGGCTGATGCGGAGAAATCCTACCAATGGCTGGACAAAGCTGGACTGACAGACAGCACAGAAGCACTAATCATAGCAGCACAAGAACAAGCTCTAAGGACAAGATCAATAGAGGCTGGGGTGTACCACACCAGGCAAGACCCCAGGTGCAGGCTGTGTAAAGTGGCCGGCATAGTATACAGGAACATCTGTGCCGAGTATGACCTGGAAGTCCCGAGGTCAAAATGGGGCATGCCCCCAATGGTGGTTGAGAACAACAGAGCTAATATCCTGTGGGACTTCCAGACTCCTCTGTTTTGCCCATTTATTCAGAGACGGCTGAGAACTCAGACTTCACCGTTTCTGTTTCAATGCCAGACAAAGACATTTTGTATGCTCCTCCTAAGACATTAATGATTATGTGAACAATGGCTTAAACTGCCCAGTGAAGGCAGTAGAAAAGCCGGTGTGCACAGTTTGAATGGACTGACTTGAAGTTTTCCCTGGCTTTTGAACTCTTTGCCTGTGGTAATTCAGAATTTTGTTGCTGATTTAGTTCATTCAGTCATCCTTTTTCTTCCTGTGAGACTTGAGACATGGATATTGTTTCTAAGACTATTGCTTCTGAGACTGTTAATGAACTGGCTAGTGAAAAGACTGAGCTGTGCTCCTGAGAGACACTCTTCACCCACACCTGTTATGTGTTCGCGGGTGGAAGCCGCCAAGGACAGGCCCACTTTTGGGGGGCTTTCTTAAGCAGCTCCAGTTGTCAGTGGAGACAGGTGCATGCCCTGCTGACGGTAGCCCTCAATCACTACAATTTTTTGAGTCTTCAGCTTCAGAGCCTCCACATCAGCCTTCACAGCCTTCAGCTTCAGAGCTGCACCACCATCTACAATTCGTCTACTGCCTGAGTCACCTCATTCAACCTCGCCACCAACAACTCAGCCTTCACAGCCTTCAGCCCCTACACCCATTCCTGCTCCACAGAGGAGAATAACCCCAGCCGTCAGTGGATTCGGCTTTGAGTCCTGCACAGCCCCAGCCATCGCATCTAATACACCCTGTTCAGTGTTTGAAGGCATCTGCTATGTCACTTGCGTCTTCAGTGTCACGGCTGTCTTCGTCAGCCACGTCATCGTCATCTGCATCATCTCCGAAGTCTTCACCTGCAGCTGCAGCCTCTTCAGCTTCAGTTTTCGAGTCTTCCACTTCAGCTCTGGCATCTGAGCCTTAAGCATCAGAGTCTTCAGCCTCAACCACTTCAGCTTCCCTCTCCTCAGCTTCAGAATTTTAAGCTTTGGGGTCTTCTGCTTCAACCACAGCCACTTCAGCTTCAGCATCTTCAGCTTTAACGTCTTCAGCTTCCCCATCTACAACTTGTTTATCATCTGAGTCACCTGCACCACCATCTACAACTCGTCTGCTGTCTGAGTCACCTCATTCAACCTCACCACCAACAACTCATCTGCTATCTAAGCCATTTGCACCTCAGCCATTGTCATCTGCTCTGTCCTCACCTGGAGTGCCAGGGTCTTTGTCCTTGCCTGCACAGCAGCCCCAGTCGTCAAAGGAGATGGTTGTGCACCCTACTCAGCATCCTGAGTCTTTCGAGTATCCTGAGTCTTTCACGTATCCTGAGTGGCAGCAGCCTGCACACCTAGAGTCAGAGGGTTCAGCTCAGTCTGAGCTGCCAGGGACCGAGACAGTGAATCATGCTAAGTTGCCTGAGCGTCTTCCTTGCCGCTGGGATCGTGGCCAGCCTCCAGAAGTGCTCGTTTTCTGCTGTGGGGTTCCTGGCAAACCCCCTGAACTGTACTGCCGCCCTTGTGGTTTCCCCAGCAGACCCCCTGACCTGTTGGGTCTCTATTATGCCTCGTCCCTTATATTTTGGTATGCTTTTCCAGCCTCGTGCTGCCACCTTTTGTTTCCTTCCTTGGTTTGTTTGTCTGTGGCCTGCCTTCTGTCTCTATGAACTGTGGTTGTTTTCCTGCTGTTTTGGTTACTTGTTACACTGAACGTCAACTCTCTACTGGTTTATTATTGCCAAACACTCCTAAATATATGTCAATCATGTGTATGTTGGGAACGTTTCAATTAAGAGGGGCAGAGGACCTTCTACCTTCCACCTCCTTTGGGTATACCGGCTTACCTCCGCTGTTTTCCAGCTCTATCTGTACGCAGAAGGCGCAGACATCGTGGGAAATGCAGCACCAGGTTGATAAAACTTAAAATCAGTTTGGCATGCTCTCCTTTCGCTTTCTCTGGAGGTACTGGGTTGGCGTCTCTTCGCTTTATTTTGTGGTGCTTCCTGGATCTGATTGCCTCCTCTCTGGTTCCTGTGGTCGGCTCAGATGAGGTGCAACCGACAGGTCTCTCCTTTCACTACCTGTGCAGCCGTGGGGTGAACCTATGCAATCTGGGGCCTCTCCCTTGGGCCCGACAGTTGGCTAATGCTCTGGCTCCTGTCAGGATGGCTCTGTTAAATGCTAGGTTGCTAGCCAACATAATTTTTATCCTGAAAGAAAGTCCCGCAGTCTGTGTTACTGAGAAATGGATGACTGTTGGTGAGTCTAGTGCTTTCTGTGAACTTTTGCCACCTGACTGCACTTATTTTAATTCTCTGAGGACATCAGGATGTGGTGAAGGCAAAGCAGCTGTTTACAAAGAACAATATAAGTGTAAACAGGTCAATCTGACAGCATCTTATTCCAGCTTCGAAGTTAACTTATTTGAGCTTTGCTCTGCCTCCCCAGTGTTGTGCACTGTTGTATACAGACCACCGAAGAATAACAAAGATTTAATTGGTGACTTTGCTGACTTCTTGGCAGGAATAATGCCAAACTGTGTTTAGATTTTAATATTCATGTATTCTGTCCCTTGATGCTGTTGGCTATTGATTTCCTACATCTTATTGACTCTTTTAATTTTATGCAGTTTGTGTCTAGTCCAACACAAGAACGTGGGCACACTCTCGACCTTGTTTTAACATATGGTTTTACTGTTTCTAACTTAGACATGCCTTTGGCGTGCTTTTCTTTTGTCATATGGTGAAATCTTGCGCTCCTACACAGCGTGGTTGTGTTTTTAATTCCTCCACTGCTGCTCAGTTCTCTGCAGCCTTTAACGCTGTGATCAGCCCTTCTGAGTCTCTCGGCTTTAATTCAGATGTCAAGGCACTTGCCTCTCGATTCAACTCGAGCTGTCAGACTGTCTTAGATAGCGTGGCTCGGCTGAAACTTAGATTTTCCAAACCTCAGTCTGAGCCTTGGGTGAATGATGCTATGCACGCTGTCAGACGCAATTGCAGGAGAGCTGAGCAAAAGTGGAAGAAGGAAACATGCAGAAACAGACACTCCAGCACTCCTCCAGATGTAATCCACTTCAATTCAGCTCTACTGAGTCTGATTGAGTTTATACTGTTTCTGCATCCCTCATAGGCAGCCTTACTAGCTGGTTGGGGAGAAGAGAAAAATGTGTCAGTTTCCACCGAGAGCAGGAAGAAATATGTATATGTATGTGCATGCAAATGACTTTAATGTAGGTTTCTTTTAATCAATTTTTGTAATTAATTTATGAATTAATTTAAGTATTTTTTTATTAATTAATTTATTTTGAGGGGACCTGTCATGTCTCGCAGTTTTCACAATCAGAATGATGATTCAAATGCACTATTGTACCAAACATATTTGCTTTTACAAGAAGAGCGCTATAAGTTTTCTATAAGCTATTCTTGTTAATTGTATCTTTATTTTTATTTTATTTATTTTTGCCAGATCTGACAGGAAGGAAGAGAAGAAGGGAGATGGAGAGAGGAAACAAACTCACTGTAGTCAGCTGTTACAGCACGCCATGGAACTAATAGCTAACCTGTGCTCTAACTTATTCATAATTCTAGATTTTATTTGGAACTGGCCGCAGCCAGTTTCGAACCACGTTGTGACTCTGAAGCTTTTTCAGATAGTCGACAGTCCAACTCTCCCAAATATCTAAAATCCTGAAAACTCATCGCTTGTCAATCTCAATTACTTCTGTGTTTGCCAGTGACATCAGTGACCACTGTGTCACTTAAGAGCAGGTGGAAACCCACCTGTCTGATCACACTCGATTAGCCAAAATAGACCTATTAGTCCAGGGTAACCCAATTGAATTGATGTGTGACACAGGAGCCACCTGAACAATAATTGCAGTAGATTTTGAAGGGGTACAAATGACAAGCAAATAACTGTACAGACAGCAGGAGGAACATGGCATATATATATATATATATATATATATATATATATATATATATATATATATATATATATATATATATATATATATATATATATATATATATATATATATATATATATATACCCCCCATTTTTGGCCACAGCAGCTTTTATCTGTAGTGGAGAGAGACAGGAAATGGGGGAAAGACATGCAGGCAAACTGGCAACAGGCCAGGACTCAAACCTGCACCGCAACACAGTATATGTATGTGGTCGCCGGCTTCACCACTAAGCCACCCGAGTGCCCATCATAGAGATTTTTTGTCAGAACCAATTAATAATTACTGAAGAAGAACCTGGTCAGTCAGCAACAGGGAGAGTTATTTGTTCTGGAAGCTGCCCCATAAACCTCTTAGAGAGAGAATGACAGCCCTGTGACAAATGATGCCATTTCTGAACCTGACAAATTATTGTCAGTCCTGGATTGTGTATTTTAACTTCCATACTGCAGTTTTTGTCTGTGTGAAACAAACAGGGTGGATGAAGCAGCTACAAAGTTTTTTACTTCGCTTTCTGATCAGGTGGTTGATGCAGAGAATGACTTCAGCTTAGGGCTCATCTTTTTACACAGGAGTGTGTCCACAGCTTTCCATCCACCTGTCACAGCAGCTGCACCATCACATAAATCTAACAAACATAATTTCTGCAGGATGTCGCAGAAGGCATCCAGGTGCATAGCTGCAGGTCAGCATGATGAAAATACAAGCTTTCTGCTTCGTGGCTTAATGAACCGCCCTACACAGGATCGCAAGCTCTGAAAGTGAAATCAGTTTCTGATTGACTGCCATTGGTTCTGTGGAGCAGGGCAGCACGGTGGTGTGGTGGTTAGCACTGCTAGAATGATGTCTTGGTTCGATTCCACCTTGGCTCGAACCTCTTGCTGTGTGGAGTTTGCATGTTCTCCCCATGTTCTCTGCGTGGGTTTCCTCAAGGTATTCCAGTTTCCTCCCACAGTCCAAAAACATGCAGTTACTGGGGTTAGGTTAATCGGTTACTCTAAATTGCCCATAGGTGTGTTGGCCCTGCAACAGCCTGGGGTGTACCCTGCCCCCCACCCTGTGTCAGCTGGGATAGGCTCCCCCCACAATCCTGAACAGGATAAGCGGAAGAGAATGGATGGATGAGATGTTTCTATGGACTTTTTCAAGATGTAGAGCTAATAATGACATTACATTACCTGTAATGAGAGACAGACACACACAGCCTGAGGAGAATTACACTGCTCAAACTAAAAGACCACTTTGAAAACACATCAATAAAGGGCAGATCAGAATTTTTTACTTTTCCAGAGTGCCCGTTCTAGCTCCAGTCAAGTGTAGTCCACAAATTTTCAGTAGGGTTTAGTTTTTTTTATTTTGAGCTTTATCTAAAATAATCTCAAACTTGTGCACCCAGTTCTTGTTTTTAAAGTCATTAAAGATGTTTGCTGTACAGCTGTTCCACTCAGGAAAAGAACAGTCCAGAGAAATCATTAAAAGCCACAAATTACCATGACATTCATGCCCACAATGGCTGTATGTAAACTTCTGACCACAGCTGTATGTGTATTACTTTTATTTTCTTTATTTTCTTTGCAATGTTTTACATGCACGCGAGCTGGATTTAATAGTCTGACTCTACCTGATACAGTCTAAAGTTAGCCTCTGATTTGCATCTCTGTCTTTATATAGAGAAACATGCAAATGTTTTACCACTCTGATGTTGAGATTCTTAACCAAACACAGTGCTGCTGGGTAGGCATTTGTTAATAAAATTCATCTCTGGGTTACTAAATTTATTTTGTATAACAAGGAACAAAGAACAAGAGTGGATCCAAACAAGACTGACACATCATGTCCACATCAAGATACCATCTGAATGAGTTCCTTTTATCAAAAATGAAAAAAAAAAAAAAAGTAAACAAAATGAATCTGTTACACCAAAAAGAATACAATGAGATAATTTTCAAAATTCTCAGTAATTCATCTTCAGTTAATACTGCATTAAATCAGCTGTTAATGAAGGACTGTTGAAGTGCATGCTTCTTTTATTTTAGTGTTACTGTCTGTGAAGCTGTGTAATACTCATAATAAAAGTACAGTAATGGTAACATTAATTAGTGACCAGGCAGCCCAGTGACTTTTCTCTGTTCCTCATATAAATGTTTGACTTTAACATTCAGGCTCACAGAGTGATCCATTCATGGACACAGATCAGCTCACAAACCTCACTTTTCTCAATAGCTGAATGCTCGTTTTAGCTAGGAAGCACATTAATTACTGGTTAGCTTAGAAATCACACATTTAACACCTCACACTGTCAGTGTGAAGCAGACCTCCTCTCATCTACGATTCCCAAATATAGATAGGCGTGTTTCTCATTACTGCAGCTGCTAATCAAAGCTGTCATCATGATGTTGCAGCCCGATTTCACAGCATCAAGTTAGTAATTAAAATCAAAGTTATGAGAAAGGTGTCCCCTTGAATTCAAATCAGTGTGCTGAGAACTACTAATAATGGCAGAAAACATTTTTGGGAAAAATTTATTTGAGGGGAATTTTTTTTAATGACCTATACTGCAGCCAGACACCAGGGGGCGATAGAGATGGCTCCACTTTTGGGGAGCTGAGTTGTCGGGTCCATAGACATACAGGTGCTGGTCATAAAATAGAGATACTGAATTTGGGGTTTTCATTAGTTGTCTACGGTGGCCCAGAGGTGTCAGGTCAAATACAAAAGCCGCAACACAAATACAAAAGCCACAACACAAATACAAATGCTGCAACGGACATAGAAAACCACAACGGAAGTGACGCAACAAAATTTTTTTTTTTTTTTTTTTTCAGAACTTTCAATAAATACGGTAATTGTAATGAACAACTGAAGGAGTCTGTGGAGACGATTTAATAGAATATAGTTGAAGTTATAGCTTCCAATTCGGGAGTTTCTGAGTGATCAAGTCTCCATTTTTTGCACCGTACTGTCGCTAAGCAACGCAAGTTATCTGAAATTGCTTCATTGTGTCGCAGAGAGAAGCCGACTCCCACAGCCACCTTTCATCCCGAAGCCCTGCTGGGATTTCAACCTGTACTTTTCATGAACTAGACAGATTTCCTCAAGTAGCTCATGGCAGCTGTGTGATAAAGAACATCACCAAATTCATAAACTATTTAATCCGAAACTGCCGGTGATTTAAATCTTTGCCACTTAAAAAGTTCACTGTCTGTGTTGCGGTGCTTATGACACGTTCTGTCTTCAGGACTTTGCTGCGCGCTTCCTGCTGTGTGACGCAGTGATGCACTGTGAGCTCACCTGTGCAGGTCTCCCTCTGCTTCTTCTCCCATATCGAACATAGCAGGCGAGGAAAAGAAACACACGGTTTACCTCCGATGTTAGCAATCAGGTCCTTTGCATTGCTCCTGTTTCGAAAGATCCATTCTCCACTTTTCATTTGGCCTTTTTGTTTTTTGCGGGGGGGTCAGGCTAGCTTAAATGTCACTGTAAAACGTGATGATTGTTGTTTTTATCAGCTGATAACTGATCATTGTGTCTTTGGCAACTTGTGCACAGGTCTTGGCCTGCGCGGCAGCTGTTCAGTGCATTGTGGGATTTGTAGTATACGGTGGGAGCGCAAGTTACCCGCTAGCCATTAATAATAGCGATATGAAATCATCTTGTGGACTGTATAAAATTATATCGCGACCCAGATGTGGCCCACGGACACTGAGCCTGACACATGTGCTCTAGCTGCTGCGTCTCTGGACTATCGTCTCTGTCAGCAAGCAAAGCTTCTCTTCGTGTTGTTTCATTCAACGGGCACTGTTACTTATGTTGCAGGTTGCGTCACTTCCGTTGTGGTTTTCTATATCCGTTGTGGCTTTTGTATTTGTGTTGCAGGTTTTTGTATTTGTGTTGCGGGTTTTGTATTTATGTTGTAGCTTTTGTATTTGTGTTGTGGCTTTTGTATTTGACCTGACACCTCTGGGCCACCGTAGTTGTCAGTTATAATCATCAAAATTAAAAGAAACAACATTTGAAATATACCAGTCCGTGTGTAATGAATGAATATAATATGCAAGTTTCATTTTTTGAATGGAATTACTGAAATAAATCAACTTTTTCATGATATTCTAATTTTATAACCAGCACCTGTATGTCTATGGTCGGGTCATCCATGTTTCTGCTGTCATTGGTTGGAACTCTTCTAGCATGGCTACCTAGCCTTGTAGCCATGATCTGTGTTGATGCATTATCATGGAGGCCTCCATTTTCCACATGCTGACAGGAGAACTTCACAGTTGTCTTAAACATTTTGTTAATGTTGCATATTTCTGTCTTATTAAATTTTGAATTTAAATACAACTTGTAGCTTTGTACAGGTGCAGACTCAGAGGCCACCTTGCAGTGGACATCAGTGTTACCAATACTTTGTGGTATGCTTAATATGACTACTGCCCAAGTGCATTTAAAATTATAACCCTAGATGTACAAAGTGAATCAATGTACAGTATGCATGCACTAGGTATGTACACAGGTATGTGTACTGCTTCTACAAACATTAGTGAATGGATGGGTCGCTCTCAGGAGAATTCCAGCATGGCACTGTGATAGGATGCTACTGCCGTGTCTTGGTTGGATGTGTTCTTGGAGAAAATCCTCACTGACAAAGTCTTAATGCATATATACAAAGTTTATTACAAAAACAGACAGTGTCAAAACAGGCGCTTTTTTCCTAGCTACCTGGGAGAGGATGCCCAATCTTCCTAACTCAGCTCAACAAAGGGATCACACAGGTTATATAGTATTCGCAAAACCCCCACATCCTAACTTTCCATATATGGCTATGAAAACAGCTTCAAGCCCTAATCTATCGCTGGACATATGGTCAATTCCTTATATGGAAGCAAGAGAGCATGCAAAGGGTCCTCTCTGCATTCCTTTTGAGCTGAGGCCAAACCTTTATGTTAAATTCAGGTTACCCTTTTACACAAATCAATAAAGGCCTAAAGGAAAGAGACCATATATGCATATATAGAGTTTAACATAGCAGTATAGACACCACACTACCTTTGCAACAAGTCCAGTTGTGAAATTTCCTCACTACTAAATATTCCAGTCAGCTGTTAGTCATATTATAACAAAGTGGAAGTGTTTGAAAATGACACCAACTCCAGCACAAAGTGGCAGGCCATGTAAAATGACAGAGCAGGGTCAGTGGATGCTGAGGCGTATAGTCCGCAGAGTCAATCACCTAGACCTCCAGACTTCATGTGGCCTTCAGATTAGCTCAAGAAAAGTGCACAGAGAGCTTCATGGAATGTTTTTCCATGGCTGAGCAGCTGCATCCAAGCCTGACATCACCAAGCTCAATGCAAAGTGTCACATGCAGTGGTGTAAAGCACGCCTCCACTGGACTCTAGAGCAGTGGAGACGTGTTCTCTGGAGGGATGAATCACACTTCTCCATCTGCCAATCTGGGTTTGGTAGTTGCCAGGGAAACAGCACCTGTCTGACAGCATTGTAAAGTTTGGTGGGGGGGGTTATGGTGTGGGGGTGTTGTTCCAGTGAAAGGAACTCTTAATGCTTCAGCATACCAAGACATTTGGGACAATTTGATGCTCCCAACTCTGTGGGAACAGTTTGGGGATGGCCCCTTCCTGTTCCAACATGACTGCACACCAGTGCACAAAGCAGCTCCATAAAGACATGGATGAGCCAGTTTGGTGTGGAAGAACTTGACTGGCCTGCACAGAGGCCTGACCTCAGCCTGATAGAACACCTTTGGGATGGATTAGAGTGCAGACTGTGAGCCAGGCCTTCTCTCTATGTCTTTTAAACCCCAGGAAGTAGCCAAATTATCTGTTTTTCAAGACTGCATTTGTGTTATAAAGAACTGGATGGCAGTGAATTATCTGTCTCTTAATACACAAAAAACTGGAGTTCTGATCTGTGCCCCTGACAACTTTGTTCCCACAACAATCCAAAATCTTGGACCCCTTTTAACTTCTGTTTGTCCCACTGCGAGAAATCTGGGTGTTACTTTTGATTAGGTGTTCACCTTGAAGAAGCACGTTAGTTGTCTTGTACAAACTTGTTTTTAATTATTTGCATAGCATTGCTTGTCGTAAACATATTGTGTCTCATAGTGAAATGGAAATGGTCATACATGCATTTATTTCATCTCACCTTGGCTATTGTAACTCTTGTAACAAGTCATCTCAGGATCGCTTACAAATAGTCCAGAATGCTGCTGCGAGGCTTCTCACCAGGTCCCCTAAAAGGTCCCATGTGACACCAATTCTGACTTCTTGAGAGTGGCTCCCCATAAAATTTAGGATTCATTTTAAAGTTTTGGTGATCACAGTCAGAGCCCTTCATGGTCAGATGCCTCCATATATCAGTGAGGTACAACAACCTTACCAACCATCTAGATCTCTGAGGTCTGCTGATCAGTGCTTGTTGGCTGTACCTAGATCCAGGTTAAAGACGAAAGGTGGCTGTGCTTTTGAAATAATTAAGTCAAAGTATAGGCGCTCCCTCACTGACAGACACCTCACAGACTGCATCAGACTGGCTGTCTGCACCTATGAGCCAAACTACAAAAAAACTTACAGAAAGTGTTCATTCCCAACCATCACACAGACTTGAATGAGCTTTTCTGGAGAAGCTTTTCCTTCTGGCTCTGTAAAAAAGTGATACTGCATAAGATTGTTCAGAACCACATTCAATTTATTTGATTAGGGGAGTTGTTGCCAGGCATCCTGCTATTTCAGATGTTAAAAGGAAATGTAGCAACTTTAGTAAAGTTCAACCAGGAAAATTATATAAATGGCAGTATGTTATCTGTTCATTACAAAAATGTGTTAATTTACCCCCTTCTGTTAAACAAGAATGAACAACAGCAAATGTAATTTCTATGGGGCAGGTTTGGTCACAGTAATGGTACTACATCTGTACTATTAGAAATAAACTGTTTTGGGGTTTTTTTTTGTCCACTATGAACAACACATTTACTACATAAATAAAAGCCTAGAGTTGGAAAGTATTTGGGTTATTTTTTTTTTATGTTCAGTGCTTCAACAGGTAGATCTTGCCTTGTTCAGGGTCAAGCTCAAGGATCTTAAGCTCAAAAAGGTTGGTGACCACTGGTCTACAGAGTCACTATCATGTGCTGCACTAGAATGACAGTAACGTGGCACTGGCCTGCCTTGCTTTGGGCTGTGTTGGCCATGTTCACAAAATCCAACAACTGCAACATGATTTGTGGAGGAGCAACAATCCTGAGCCAGCGTTTTAGGGTTGGATAAAGCAGGCTGGGATGTGCATGGTATGATACATGGATCAGCAGGCTCAGTAAACTGGGCTTTTACAGGGACACGACAGTTACAGTTCATAGTGGTGAGCGGAATAACTGGCTGGTCACATACAGTGGGTGTAATGAACTTAGTAGGATGCTGACCTGTGCCACAGAGTGCAGCATTAACTGGTGTGGATGCCATATTTATAGAGCTGTCACATTCTGGATAATGAAGGTGATTAAAATCACCACACACTGCTTTCTGTCATGCCCCTGGTGTTAAGAAGGGGTTGGTGTGCGTCAAGGGTGGCGGGGTGAGATGCCATGCAGCCTCACACTGTAACATATCAGTGGCTTCTTCATTAGCAGATGTAACATTTGGCAGATGGCTGCATAACATTTAGGACAAACATTTACCAGCACTGACTAGTATGTCTGGTACCGACTAGTAACAGTACAGACAATTAGTTGTCCAGTCGAGTAATCACGCACATCCCTGCAAAAAATCTGATATTGCTACAAGATTCTAGCCAGCAGCACAAGGCTGTGCCGGGCTGAGAATTTGACTTGTTCACTATCAGAACTGATCGCTATCACCACAGTTAGAAAGTGGCCATCCGTTAAGTTGGGGGGACCCTGCTGGGCTGTGAATTATTTCTGGCAAGAACCCTGTTGCTATCTTGAAAAACACAAATGCAAAATAATATGCAAACTTTGTGTAGTTAGCAGCAAAGAGCTCTCTAAGCCACATAAAATTTGCATTTAATTTTTGAGTCAACAATTAGTATGCCATGCCTGTCTTTGAAAGATGCCAAAATCTGATTGGTTAAGCTGAGCCAGTCAGTAGCGTGGGACACACCTGGATCTGGTGTGGCTAGAAGAGCAGGTATTGATAACCATCAACCAACTGCATGTTATCATCACATACTGTATTTATTGCAGACTGTTTTTAATGCAGAGGACAAACATCAAACACCTTCAGCTGAGATCTTGGAACAACCAAAGGTAACTATACTCAAACTTTGGGCTGTAAATGTGTACAATACTGCAGTTACAATATTTTATTTGCATTCATAAAAATAACTAATGAGGTACAAATCATTTATGTTGTATCATTAACATGCATGTATTTTTAAGATAATGGTGAAAACTCTGAATGGAAATTTTAAAGCTTGTAGCAGGATCAAGATATATAAACCAATCCTTTGACTCTGGTGTTATACTGTCAGATATCACAGATCACTTTCCCATTGTACTTTTTGCTGATTTTGCAAGACAATTAAATGAACCACCTCAAAAGACAAAAACCAAAATATTAGTCAAAAAAAACTTAAGCTTGCTTAAAAAACATCTTAAAGCAAAAACGTGGGATCATGTTTATCACTGTACTATTCCAGATGACGCCTATAATGCTTTTCTACAAGAGATATCTGACAGTATAAGCCACACCATACCTGAAAAAGTAACCAAAACGGCCTCTGGTAAACAGGAAAAATGGCTCACCAAGGGCATCCTGAAATCTATTAAAATGAAAAACAGGCTCTACAAACTCTTTATTAAGAATCCAACAAATGAAAATAAAGACAAATATCTCAAATATAAAAACAAACTGACTAATTTGATAAGAGAAACCAAAATACACTAGATTTGAAGGCTGCCTATGGTGACCAAAAGCAATGCTGGAAAGTACTAAACAAAGTTCTCAGCCGGGGTAAAAAAACAACTGTCCTTCCGGACACTAAATGCAAACAAGGAGATGAAGACCTTGCCAACAGTTTTAACAACCACTTCAATTCTATAGGACAATCATTGTCAAAGACCATAAAGCCACCGGGGGGGGGGGCTGTATATCAACAATACTTAAAAGGTAATTATACTAAATCAATTTTCCTGAAGCCAACTGATGGAGCAGAAGTGCTTAAAACCATATTGGGTATGAAAAGAAGGGGTGGATGGTATTTGCAGTAAAATAATAAAATTTATTGCGCTTGAAATTAATGAACCACTTGCCTATTGTATAAATCTTTCTATAATACATGGTGTTGTGCCTAAAAAAAATGAAGACTGCAAAAATCATTCCAATATTTAAAACTGGGGATAAAAATAACATGCAAAATTACCGTCCAATATCTATACTGCCTACTCTATACTGCCTACTAAGTATTTGAGAAAATTGTTTATAATAGGCTGCATGGGTACTTGGATAAGCTGGACATACTTACTGCATCACAGTATGGCTTCAGGAAAAAGAGTACAACGTGCATGGCAATTCTTGATCTCATTGAGAAAATAAATGATGATGTCGAAAATGGTGAATGTGGAGTGGGTATTTTCCTTGATTTATCGAAAGCATTTGATACTATAGATTTTGAAATTTTGTTGGGAAAACTTGAGCATTATGGTGTTGGAGGCATTGCACTTAACTGGTTCAGAAGCTATCTATTTGAAAGGGAGCACTACGTACAAATACACAGCAAATCACAATTAAAACAATTAAATGTGGTGTACCACAAGGCTCTATATTAGGTCGTCTTCTTTTTATTATTTACTTTAATGACTTTATAAATTCATCAGGTATACTACACAAAATTATTTTTGTACTCCGGTACTCCGGTTTCCTCCCACATTTCAAAGACATGCACTTACTGGGGTTAGGTTAATTGGCTATTCTAAATTGCCCATAGGTGTGAATGAGAGCGTGAATGTGAGTGTGAAAGGTTGTTCGTCTCTCTGTGTTGGCCCTGTGACAGGCTGGCGACCTGTTCAGGGTGTACCCTGCCTCTCGCCCTATGACAGCTGGGATAGGCTCCAGCCCCCCGCGACCCTTAACAGGATAAGCGGAAGCGAATGGATGGATGGATGGATGGATGGATATAATTAATAAAGAAATAACTAAAGTAGATGTCTGGCTTAAATGCAATAAATTATCATTAAACATTAATAAAACCCACTGTATTATATTCTGTTCCATAAAAAATCCTAAAAATATTGAAAATGTACATATCAAGATTAACGGAAGGATCCTCGAAAGAGTTCAACACACAAAATTTCTAGGAATATATATTAATGAATTCTTAAATTTCAAAAAGCATATTGATGAATTGACAACTAAATTATCTAAACAGGTTGGCTTGTTTTATAGACTCCGACATTATCTCCCTCTTGAAGCTCTCATAACGTTGTATCATACCTTATTAGAACCACATTTGAATTACTGCAATATCATATGGTGTAACACGTATCCAAGCTATCTTGATAAACTACTTGCTTTGCAGAAGAAAGTGATACGCGCCATAACATGGTCTGAGTTAAATGCTCCTTCCGATCCCCTTTTTTTATAAGCTTAAGCTTCTGAAGCTCACTGAGAGCAACACTTTTCATAATGCATGCATGATATTTAATGTAGTGCACAGACTAAATGAAAAACTTTGCCAGCTTATTCCAATAATCTATCCGACCCACGAACACAATACTAGAAGGAAAAATCAGCTGAAGGGGAAAAAACGCAAACTGAAATGTACAAGTTTTAGCATCACATGCAAAGGTTTGGAGATCTGGAATGCAATTAACAGTACAATACAAACATCTTCTCTAAAGATATTTAAGACATTTTTGAAAGATGAACTATTACAACATTATACTTAACAAACAGTAAAACCAGATATAAAAATCAGTATATATTTATAAATTTATGTAAATCTATTATCTAATTATTATGTCTCATTTAGTTTCCTAATAATATCTGGATAGAAAGTATAAGGATGAATTTGTCACCTCGAATACACTGATGTTTCTTTTTTTTGTGTGTGCTTTGTGAGTACGGCTGTAAGAAGTATGAAATGTGATAAGGTTTGATAAGTGTATATTATATTAAAAACAATAACAATGTGTGATACCAGGTAATGGAATGTATGAGCGTATGTGGAGGATGTGAAATAACAAAAATGTTTTGACTTGATTTTAGTGTGGGGGTATGGATTACTATATTGTTTTTGTAATGTAATGTTTTGTTTGTTTTTTTTTTTTTTTTCCTGGGGTCCCTGTATAAGCTAAAGCAGCTTCTTGGGAGTTTCCCCTTTTTACAAATCTTACAGGCGTGGTGTTGTGCACATGTATCTGTCTTAAAGGTTTGTGAATAAATAAATAAATTAAAAAAATAAATATCACACATAAAGTCTATAAAAAACAGCCTCAAAGACTGGAAATGATTTCCGATCACATTGTTTAACACATGAAGCTTGAAAAGTCTCATTTTGCAGATCCAAAGGATGAAGATTAAAATCATTCTGACCAGCTTTAGTCCCGTACTGCATTTAGTCTGCTGCCAGTACAGTTTAACAGGCTCATGGGGTTAACAGCACAGCAACGTGTCATTCAGTCTCTAAGCTGGAAACTCCACACTGAGTCACTGATCAGTGAAGTTTTAGATCTTATTTTATGTATTTTGTTCTATTTTCGTGCTAAAACAATAATTTCCTCAATAAACTGTAGTTACACTGAGTTTGCATTAACTTGCAGCCGAACAATGTTACTAATCTCTGGTTTCTCTCTAAAAGGTTTCTCTGTAAAGAAAATCATGACCTCACCAACCTCAAATTCCACTACCAGCAGCAGCTACAGCTACACTCCTCCAAATGACTTCTGCTGGTATCTTGAGGAAGGCATTGGTACCTTGACGTGGATAGTTGTTTGTGTCGGCCTTCCTTTAACCACAGTGGCCATCGTTCTTCTTTGTTTGCAGGTGTGTACATTATGAGACTGTTGTGTGTTTTGTATTGTTGTCTTAGGTTTGGGGACTGAATGTCAGAGGAGTGGAAGAAACTGAGGTACTGACTAATAAATTAAAATGGAAAAATATGATTTCAGTTACAAAAGTCCACAGCAATCAGAAACTGGAAAATCAGTTAACTCATTAAGAAGGCTGAACTCAGAACAAGTTGTTTTTGCTGCATTTTATTTGAATGGCAAAAACTTTACAGCAGTTTGTATATCACAGCTCGAACCGTAAATAATGTTAAGATGATCATCTTAACTTGCAGATTCTGAATTTGAATGAATGGAAAAATCACATCACTAATTAAGAAGGCTGTACTCTCCAGGCTGACTCAGCGACATTGTAACTACTCAGTGATAGTTTGATAAAGAGAAAAGCATTGCATCAAAAGCCATTGATCCATTATTTTGGGGGTGGGTGGAGCAGTCTAGCTGTGATAAATGGGCTGTTTGTTTTAAACACTCAATGATAAATGGAGACTGCAAAGTTCTAACTTATTTAAAGCTGACTGAGCCCCAGAATAACTGACACTGTGTCAGAACAAGTTGTTTTTGCTGCATTTTATTTGAATGGCAAAAACTTTACATCAGTTTGTATATCACAGCTTGAACAGTAAGTACTGTTAAGATGATCATCTGAGCATTCTGCAGGTTTTGAATTTGAACGTGTTAAATGTGAGGTAGTTTATCAAACTATTAATAGTTGAAAAGTTTTGATAAGTTATCCTGTGCTCCAAATGAAAAAACCTAGTTGGCTGACTACAACTCTACTACTGATTACGGCTGGGCGATATATCTAGATATTTTTAGCTGAATGGCGATATAAGATATATATCTCGATATTTTTTCTTCCCAAAAGGTATTAAAAAAGGCACTTCAGAGTTGACAGGTAACCAGGTTTTTTATGAAGGAAGACACCTGAAACACTTTAATTCAAAAAGTAAGACATTTAATATATTAAAGAATCAGAAAATATACACACATGGCCATGTGGGAACCCAGAGTAAGAGTGTGCACTCTCTCTGAGCCCGTGTTCCTGTCTAACCATAACATCTTTATGTTATCTTCTTATGTATACATAAACAATCTCTGGGCGCTACGAGTTGACCTTCGTCACTCAGTCTTGTTCAAGCTGGTTTTTCATGACTCAGATTCCTCTCATCCACAGTGAAGCCTGTTGTCTCTCCTGATGCTTTAATTATACGTCCTTGTGGCTGATCCTTAAGATAAGATGCACTGAAACAGAGGAGTTAGTCTAGAACTTTCTGATTAGTTGCTCTCTGTCTAATGTATTTAATTGTTTATTATTTGGTTGATCCACTGTTTATTAATTAATTTACTGGAGTTTACCTTTAAACATTTGTCCTTTATTCACTGAGTAAAAAATAATCCCTAACAGAGTCAAAGCTAAATGTCCCAACTGTCACACAGACATATTTATTAACATTCAGCTGTAGATGTACATGAGAAATTGCTCAAAAATAAACTATTGGCATATTTAAATAATAATGCTCCTCAAATAAATTAATCCTTTTTTCCTCTATAAAAAGACACACAGCTTTGCTATTAAAATGTAAACCAAAAATATACAGAACAAAAATAGCAAAAGACTGATTAAATCCAGTCTGGTGAAGTCTACTTCACTGGAAAGTACTTCCTCTTGTGTGTACTCCTGTACATCTAGTACTCTGTGACAGACTGAATGAACAGCCAGCTCAGTAATTCCACAGACATATGCGCTGACATATCACAACAATGGGCCCACACGCTCAATGCGGCATCTGTGAACACATGAAAAAGCCCCACTTCTGCTATTAAGGTCCCGTGACTTACGGTACAAACTAACTTGGTATGGCGGCGCCCTCTTACCTGCAGCCAGGGACTCTTGGGGGTCCGAGCAATGCCAAAGCATACAAATGGACACAGTACGACGGCTGTATGTACACAAAACACGGCGATAGTGGAGGATTTCAGGTTTCCAAAACTCTCCGACCTCACCGGAAAAAGTCGCTAAATTTGGGGGAAAAAAAAGTCACCAGCGAGGTCTGAAAAGCCGCTAAATTTAGCCACAAAGTCACTAAGTTGGCCATGGTGTCACTTCCTGCATGATTACTGGGTGAAGCGGAGAGAGGCTTCACCCAGTAATCCTCTTTTTTTATTACAGATTTTAGGATTGTAGTAGTCTATAATGTGTACACAGAAACTTATCTCATAATTATCAGATTAATACCTGATCTCACACAGTCTCAAAGTCTGTGCCAAATAATGGGAGACTTCACAAGATGCTCACTGACAAAAAAAGAAACATATGGAAGTGATGAACGTCAGCACAAGTATTTACTGTGAGCCCACAGTGTGAAGCATGCAGTGTGAAGCTTACATGGCTGTGCGGCAGTACATGTGGAATCCATAATTCATAAATTGTGGTGAGTGAACATGTTTATAGTTTACTTTGTTTTCCTTTAGGTGCGAAAGGGTCAGACCGGTCCGATCTACATCATCAACCTTCTCATTGCTGACCTTATTCAGCTCTTCTGTATGGTTGTTCACATGTCAGGTGTCCAGGATGTTCTCATACAGATAACACTTGTTTATATTATCTACCCCGGGGGTGTGATGGCCAGTGTTGGCTTCATGGTGTGTGTCTCCATGGAAAGGTAATTATTTGTCTGTATGTAGCTGCTTCATTGTCAGAGCATCTATCCGGTTGTTAAGTGATGACGTAGAATCTCATTTCCGGGTCCAAACTGTCACGTGATCAATATTCCGCAATGTCCCGGCCATGGTTGTTTAACTGATCCGACTCAAAAAAAAAACCACACTCAGCTGTCATTTTACCGATGAGAAAGAGAAGTGAAAATGGCTGCAGTTGATAAGGTATGTTACAGTTATCTTTAATAGTGAACAGTCATTGGTTATGCCATTGCTGTTTATTTAGGAGCATTTGGAACCGGAAATGACGTCAGACTTAAAGACCGGATTGGTTTTTATCAGTATATCATTTTAATATTCTTCTGTGTCTTTCTTGCATTATAGATATTTGGCCGTTGTCCATCCACTGTGGTACCAACACAGACAAACTATCAAGATCATTCTGGTGGTTTGTGTCTTAGTCTGGATCATTTCTTTTTTCATTGGCTTCTTTTATATGGAGTTCCTGGGTGCCTTTTTCATCATTCTGCTCATTCCGCTCCCTCTGCTCCTGTTCTTCCTTATTAAGACCATTAAAGTCATGTCTGCAGCCATCGATATTCGCTCTGATGAAAAACGAAGGATTGTGGCAATTTTGGTGCTGGTGGTGCTTCTTTACATACTGGTGTTTGTGCCCAGAATCATTATAGAGATTATTTTTAACATGAGCTGGCTGATATATTTTAGAAATGATGACATAAACATAGTTTATATTCTAAACTTGCCACTCATGCTTAATCTTTCCTGCTGTTTTGTTCAGCTGAGTCCTCTTACAAACTTGGTTCTATGCTTACTTGTTGACAAATGGGACATGAACAACCTTTTGGCCCATCTGTGTTGTTGCAGATCAGTGACGACAACCTAAACATAGAAGGAAAACAGGAAATGATGCAATTTTCAAATGACCTCAGTGTAGATAAATGAAGCATAACTTTGCTTTGTTGGAGTTCTTGGAAACTGGCAAAGTTTCTCTTGTTTATTAGCATGACTTAAAATATACATAATATATATCAACTAATGCATGTGAATTAAACAATCATAGCATTTTATTCCTAAGTGTTTATTTTGTTTTGTATTTCATTAATTTTAGTTTGGTCATATATATGTATAGATAGGTTGTTTAATACCAATGTTAATCATCTATATGGATTTTTTTTACCATTTTAAAATATCTGTTTTAGTTCTGTTGAGTTATACAAAGTTTTTGTTTCATCTGTTGAACCCTTAATTGGCTGTAAACTGATCTTATATTTCAATAGCAGACCAACAACAACAAAATACTTTTTTCCCAAATGTTAGAAAAACACAACAGAAAAATCTCAGAAATGCTTCAGATTCCTCAGACTTCTACAGTGTGACAGTGCTGTGTGGTCTAGAAAGGTACATTTTCACTGAGTAATAGTTTGTGTTAAAACAAATTTGTAAAAATGTAAAGTTTGTACCGAATAATCTGCAAGATGCTAAAATAAATACATTTTAAAAAGTCTTAATTGTTGTTCATTTAACCATGTAAAAACTCATAAAACAACAATAAAACAGCGCACATAAACCCGGTGTGCAGTGTCATGTCACGTTAAAAGCAGTCAGGTTAATTCATTTAAAGCTCTGGTTTATATTGATATCATCTTGCATCACACTGCTCTAACTTTGGCGTGTGTAGATTTACAACTAGCACTTGTAGCTTGTCTTGTAAATATCTGCAGTTTCTGGTGAGAGTAAGAAGACATTTTTGTGATGAGATGTTCAGAACAGCAGCTTTGTTTGCTTTTATATTGTTTCCTGCAGGTATGCAAAGATCATATTGCTCCAAACTCCATCATCAACTGTCTAATTTCTAAACTCTTTCAGTTCTCCAGCATCATCACTTTGGTGGTGATCAGATACTGATGGTTCTGTTAAGTATTTTATTATATTCATTATAATCGTCTTTGCAGCTGTGGCTCAGGAGATGGAGCGGGTTGTTGACCAATCAGAAGGATCATGGTGTGATCACCGGTAGTGAACACGTTAAGAGGAAATGGATGTATTAGTGGGAAGTGCTTAAGGAACAACAGTGTCATGAAACGTCTGTGTGGCAGGCAGGAAGGAGGACCCCAAAGCAGGACACGCCAGGCAAAACGTAAAAGGTAATTCCACTTTATTACTGGTGCTTGAACAAAAGGCCGGACTAGGAAGAGCTAGTGGCAAAACTCAATACGAAAAAAATACCAGACTTAAGCAGAACAGGCCACACAGCAGGAGACGTAGACGACGACGCGACAACAGGCACTGAAAACACTGGACTTAAATACACAAGAGGCCTGATGAGGGAAGAGGAAACAGGTGGGAACACAGGTGATGCTGATAAGACTGACGAGACCAGGGGAAGCAAAACTAAACACAAGGGACCAGAACTGGACGACTATCAAAATAAAACAGGAAGTAAGACGATGGAACAGAGACGCAGACCTGACAGAATACAGAGAGAACACCAGGGACTAGAAATAACAATTAAACCTCACAACCAAAAGAAATCCCAAAACAGAACAGACAAAATGAAGCAAAACAAAAAACACTGGGTCCAAAGGACCCCGGACCATGACAAAAAGGCCATACATCAGTTGTAGTAGACCGCTTTGTTCATCACAGCCCTCCAACATATATATACACATGCATTACCTTTGATTAGCCATATTTTGGAGTGTAATTATTCCTGAAAATCCCTTTGGGTTGTGCTATAATAAAAACTGGTGTTTTATGGAAAAGACAAAAATGGTTTCTTCCAAGGTAAATGAGTTGCTAACATTTAACATTATGTCCACTGTATCCAGACATTATGCAGCAAATGACTTTGTCGTAGGTTTCTATTTATCAAAAAAAATTTTTTAATTGATTTTTTTTTTTTTTTTGTTAAATTGAATAATATTGTGGTCCTAATTGCAACTTTAATTGACTTTTTCTGTCTTTTTATACCATTTATTTACCATGGGCCTGCCAGCATGCCCATTTTACAAGCGCTATTTAAATGACCGTAACTCTGTTACCATTTTTGCTAGAGAGGGAATTAAAATGGTTTCAGACAGTAGTGAAGATGAGCTTTGCAGGGATATTTGGTGTATTACGGTAGAACACCACATTCACAAGTTACTGCTGTCTGAACGCACACAAAAAACATCTCTCACGTTACACTCTGTATGCCTCGCATTACTGTAACTCCTCAACCATTTGGGCTAGAGAGAAAATCCATACCATTCCTGAAATGTAAGATGATGGATTATGGTACATCATAGAAATGCATGCACAACAACAGTCCAATCACAGGAAAGGATTGTATCACCATTGACCGAATGTGAGCAGAGGGAGAGGGAGTGTGGTGAAGCAGAAAAGTGGGATTTTCAAATATTTTCTAACTTGAAATAAAATTAAAAAGAAAACTCCCTGGCAGTTTGAGCGCTGCAATGTGAGCATAGGTGTCCAGGTGGACAGGATTTGCTTTGTAACCTACCACAGAGGCCCCAAAACGCCTGGTCATTTGTAATATACAAATGAAAATATTTGCAAAAATTAGGAAGCAAGGCTCAAAAACTTTTTGCACATATCCATTACAGTCCATATTTCAAGTTTATGTTGTTTTATATTGTGTTCCCATTGAATTTCAGGTTCTAGTTCACCAAAATCCTGCTCTTACATTGTCTTAAAACATAGTAATGTAAAATAACTGCCAGATATTAAAAGTTGAGGTTATTCTAAAAAAGAAAAAAATGGGCCAATCCATTCACTCATAGTATGATTTTTGACTATTTTACAGCTAAAATTACTAAATAAGTCCCGGCGACCTGTATGTTTCTTGGTAAATAAAGGGTTAACCTGGAGACGGACGCGTTTTTCTCTTCTCCCCAACCTTCCCTATCTACCCTTGCTTTTGCTGCTTCGCTGCTTAGAGCGTCTCTTCACACATCCCTAAACTGGAAATTAAATTATGGATCTGGTCAGCTGGTCTCTCAACACTATTGATGACCAAATTCTCATCACGAGGAGATTGGGAGAAGGGGAACCCTCTTTCCTCTGGCCCGACTACATAACCGTCTGGCTATGTTATGGATTCCCGTGGGGATGGAAGATAACATTCCTGGCTGCACTGTGTGGGCGTGGCATATATAATTGATACCGGGATTTTTCCCGAGTTGGACCTGGGGATATCTGGTTTCTGGGCAGCTGTTCGGGCCCTAGTAAGGCTGCCTATGAGGGACGCAGAAACAGTATGAACTCAATCAGACTCAGTAGAGCTGAATCGAAGTGGATTATATCTGGAGGAGTGTTGGAGTGTCTGTTTCTGCGTGGCGGTGAAGAACCAAAAATTCGGATGACTGGATTTGTGCGGTTGGCCCTGGGTTCCTCCTAATGGCAGATCGATTACTCCGCCCTGTTATGTCATTTCAACACTTTTCTACTCGTACCTGTAATGGAAAATTTGTTTCTGAACTCGAATAGCCTCTGTGTACTTTTTCTCTGTAATTGTAATTTTCTAGCACAAAGACCGAGTATGTGAAGATGGGAAAAACAACTTGACTGTAGGCTGTGTCCAAGGCCATAGCGCATTTTGTTATCATGCAGGTGCTACATGGTGCAATCAAATTGCAGCAGGATTTACATCATGGCTTCCATTCTTTGGACATGTGATAGAAAACAGCAAAAACACGGAGTGGATAAATGACATCTATTACAACCAGCAGAGATTTGCAAATTTCACTAGAGATGCACTGAAGGCTTTAGGAGAACAAATGCATGCGACTAGTCTCATGACATGGCAAAATAGAATGGCATTAGACATGTTGTTAGCAGAGAAAGGAGGGGTGTGTGTGATGTTTGGTGAGGCATGTTGTACATTCATTCCTAACAATACTGCAGCTGATGAAGCACTCACTAAATTAGAAACATTGGCTTATGAACTTAAAGAAAATGCAGGCACAGAAAGTTCTATGTTTGAGTGGTTTGACAGAACTTTTGGTAAATGGAAAGATTTGATAGTGTCACTTGTGACCAGAATCATTGGAGCTTTAGCTCTCGTATCACTGTGTGGATGCTGTGTCATCCCCTGCATCAGAAGCCTGATAGTTAGAACCATTGATAAATCTGTCTCACACCAAATGGCTTCCTTACCTGAGCAACAGCCCCTAATGGGGGAACAACAGGAACCGAACCTGGTACCTAACTGGACGCCTCCCTATCATGATTATGATGACGCAGAGACTGTTGACTATTTGCAAGATGATGTGTAAATTTTAAATTCTCTCCACAGGTATGATCATTATAGTGCTGATGTTTCATTCAACAGCTAAGGCTATTTCACCTTCCAATTTATGATGTGTTTACTTAAACCCCAGGTGTGTAAGCACGGATGCTTTATGGAAGATTTTTTTGTCTTATGTTTTCTATTATCATTACTATTACAAACAAATTTTATAAGATGATTAAAAATAATCAAAAGGGTGGAAATGTAATGGAAATTTTGTTTCTGAACTCGAATAACCTCTGTGTACTTTTTCTCTGTAATTGTAATTTTCTAGCACAAAGACCGAGTATGTGAAGATGGGAAAAACAACTTGACTGTAGGCTGTGTCCAAGGCCATAGCGCATTTTGCTATCATGCAGGTGCTACATGGTGGGGGGGAACCTGAACTCCCCATGGCTAGTGGAACAAGATTGTATCAACACAATAGTATAAAGGAATGGGTGTTATTCTGTGCTTTGTTCAATGCTGGTGCGAAGGCTGTTCATGCTGTATTGATCCCTTTGCAAAGGTTAATTCTTTACTTTCAATAAATCATCAAAAAATCAGTTTGGTTTCAGAGCTCAACTTATTTTTTTCCACCACAGTACCCACAAACTTGAATTCATGTCCACACAGAAAGGAGGAGGTTGTAGTCAAAGAAATTAGGGCTGTATTCACAACTTTGCTCTCACAGCTTTTAGATTCGTACGCACAGAAAAACAATCCTAATCTGCACAATTTCCCAATTACGAATACGAATGTTAGAATTGTGCACATATCTTTTTGACAGTTATCTTACTCCATACATGCTGAGTCCTGCACATTGAGTCCACATGTGTTTGGACACACTTTATTGCTCAGAAAGTTGCAGGGATCTGGTTTTGACTCTGCCCCAGGCTATTTTCTGAATCTCATTCCCTGTAGCTCTTTCTACTTTTCGGTTCTCTCCAATATTTCCCTATCATTAAAAGATTAAAAAAGGCCCCACAGAAATTAAGCAAATAATTTGGAGTTCCTGTGGAATCAGACAGCTGTGAGTCAGAGGCTTGGGGCTGGTTTAGGTTTGCATAACTTCTGTCTTTAATGTTAAATATGCAAACAATGTGATATTTTGAAAAACAGGAATGCAAAATAATATGCAAACTTTGTATAGTTGACAGCTAAGAGATTATATTACCTTCCATTTGGTTCAAGTATTTCTTCTCTCATGATTTTATATTTCAGCCACATGAACTTGATCTTGAGTCAGCAGTTAGTATGCCATGCCTGTCTTTGAAAAATGTAAGGAAGTCAGGAGTCCCCACAGCCACAGGTAGAACACGCAATACAGAAAAGGCCTCGGCTAACCAGGAAGTTCAAACTCATGTTGTTCTTGCTGTGAGGTGATTGTGAGTCCTAACCTCTGCCCCAGTGCAACCTCATTTTTTTTTCTCGATAATTTCCGTGTATAGTGTCACCAACTTCACCACTTTGACATACAGTAATCTCTTTACACTGGACACATATCAGTATATTTTACTGAAATAGGTCCATTTAAGTTGTGTTTGTGACTAAACTATATATTTTAATAAAATGAGAAAACTATATATTTTAATAAAATGAGACTGCAGTTCCGTCCCTAACACAGCAGCTCTTCTGTTAAAGTTGCATGTTATGTTTTAATTTATCTTTAACATCCAAAGTTTGGGCCAGCATGCATCAGAACAGATGTTATGAACATAATTCTCACTGATCTGACTCAGATGATAGATGACAGCAGCAAAAAAACTGTTTAAAATCTGACAGCTGAAAACTGATTAGCTGACAGAGATTTTGGTGAAATCTTATTGGCTAAACTGAGCCAATCAGTAGTGTGGGGCACATCTGGGTCTGGTGTGGCTAGAAGAGCAGGTATTGATAACCATCAACCAACTGCATGTTATCATCACTTACTGTATTTATTGCAGACTGTTTTTAATGCAGAGGACAAACATCAAACACCTTCAGCTGAGATCTTGGAACAACCAAACGTAACTATACTCAGACTTTGGGCTGTAAATGTGTACAATACTGCAGTAACAATATTTTATTTCCATTCATAAAAATAATTAATGAGGTACAAATCATTTATGTTGTATCATTAACATGCTTTTATTTTTAAGATAATGGTGAAAACTCTGAATGGAAAATTTAAAGCTTGTAGCAGGATCGAGATATATAAACCAATCCTTCATATCACACATGAAGACTATAAAAAGCAGCCTCACAGACTGGAAATGATTTCTGATCAGATTGTTTAACACATGAAGCTTGAAAAGTCTCATTTTGCAGATCCAAAGGATGAAGATTACAAATCATTCTGACCAGCTTTAGTCCCGTACTGCATTTAGTCTGCTGCCAGTACAGTTTAACAGGCTCATGGGGTTAACAGCACAGCAACGTGTCATTCAGTCTCTAAGCTGGAAACTCCACACTGAGTCTCTGATCAGTGAAGTTTTAGATCTTCTTTTATACATTTTATTCTATTTTAATGTTAAAACAGTGATTTACTCAAAGAAACTGTAGTTACACTGAGTTTGCGTTAACTTTCAGCTGAACAATGTTATTAATCTCTGGTTTCTCTAAAAGGTTTCTCTGTAGAGGAAAAACATGACCTCACCAACCTCAAATTTCACTACCAGCAGCAGCTCCAACTACACTCCTCAAGAGGACGTCTGCTGGTATTATGAGGAAGGCACTGGTACCATGACATGGATAGTTGTTTGTGTCAGTCTTCCTTTAAACCCAGTGGCCATCTTTCTTCTTTGTTTGCAGGTGTGTACATTATGAATGAGACTGTTGTGTGTTTTGTATTGTTGCCTTAGGTTTGGGGACTGAGTGTCAGAGGAGTGGAAGAAACAGAGGTACTGACTAATAAATTCAAATGGAAAAAATATGATTTCAGTTACAAAAGTCCACAGCAATCAGAAACTGGAAAATCAGTTAACTAATTAAGAAGGCTGAACTCAGAACAAGTTGTTTTTGCTGCATTTTATTTGAATGGCAAAAACTTTACAGCAGTTTGTATATCACAGCTCGAACCATAAGTAATGTTAAGATGATCATCTTAACATGCAGGTTCTGAATTTGAATGTGTCAAAAGTGAGATAATTTATCAAAGTATTAATAGATGAAAAGTTTTGATAAATTATCCTATGCTGCAAATGAAAAAACTAGTTGGCTGACTACAGCCCTACTACTGATACAGCATTCATAGATAACATGTTATAATCAGTGCTCTGAATATAAATTCCTCTTTTAACACTCATTTCTTTGATTATTGGTGATTCCTGGTAGAAATTGTAGTTCAGCATTTGCATCTGAAATTGTTAATAACTACAGGGTTTGTAAGGATGCTGGAAATCCTTGAGAATATTTGAATTTTAATATTGTCCTTTCAAGGTTTGAAAAGTGCTTGAATTTTGGATATAGTCCTGGAAAGTGCTTGAAAAAAAACAAAAAAACAATCTGAATAGTCCGTTTATGAAACGGAGAAATAAAATGAGTCGTAAAGTCTAAAATGAAAATTTCTCCGCGTGGGTCTGGCCTGCCCGTCTGCATGTGACCTGTCAGTCTGTTTGTGACCCCGCCCCTACCCCCGAAGACAAAGAGTCACTGTTTTAATGAGTGTTCATTTGGACAACTGCAAATTCCAATTATGGATAAGACGAATATGGAATTATATTGAAATCAAAAGTCACGCGCAAGAAAAAAAACATAATCTGCCCAAATAATGTCCTTCCACCAGCGCAGGTATCCATTCCTCACATGTAAATTCCACAGCATAGAAATCAGCTGCTGCGCATCCATCGATGCGTCCACTCTCGTTTACTTGTACACCACTCTGGCATGGCATGGTCTGCAGTGATGTGGCCTCCGGTCTGGTGGATCAGTTCAAAGGCCTCACTGAATTATCTAAGATAGGCCATCATCGATTCACAGAAAGACTCTACTGATGGTAATAGACAGGAACAAGCTGTGTGTGCCGCGCAGCAGGTGTGGAAAGCAGCCAAAGCTGCTGGAGATAAATTCGACAAGTGGATGTATTGTTCCAAAAAGCCGAATCAAAAATGGAAACCATACGCAGTAAACCACAGAAAACAATGATGTATTTTATTCAGAAGGTACGTACATTAATTCTACAGGTTCCTGCCGTGTTTTCATCTATGCTGGCTTGGATATTTGCGCGTAATCTAGTGATTGGCAGCCGCTAGCACTGTTGCCAAGTTTTGTGTAAGAAAACTCACTGTCGGCTGTCTCAAAAGTCACTAGAAGTCGCTAAAGGACGACTCGATGTCCAGGGTGTGGGGTGTTCCCCTCGGTGTTGAAGCGAGGTCTGGGCGATGCCATAGCGAGCGCTGTATGTACACAAAACACGGCGACAGTAGCGTTTACAGTGTTGTGCCAAAAAGTATTTTACGATATTTTAAATGTATTATCTTTGTTTATGTTCGTAAATAGACTGTGGTGCACAGGATTTATGAAGGCTTATATATAAAGTGAAGAAATGACTTGTTTTGCAAATATATTTGACTGTATTATTGTATCTGTATTATAATCAATCCAGTCCTTTTTGTCTACTCTTTATAGAACTGAAATATTATATTTGTTTCAATTTCTGCAGCCCTTGTGCCCAGATCTCTCGGGATAAAATAATAAAAATTAAAATGATAATTTTTATCCTCATTAATAAACAATACAGACCCATTCCAAAAAATTAGGATATTGTGGAAAAGTTGATTAATTTCCATAATTCCATTCAAGAAGTTAAACTTTTATAGACTATAGATTCAGGGCCCACAATTTAAACAATTTCAAGTATTTATTTGTTTATTTTTACATAATTTGGGCTTCCAGCTCATAAAACCCACGAAAACAGGATTTCAAAAAGTTTGAATACTGTGGAGAAATCAGCCCAAATTTTACAGGGCATGAATGTTTTAAACTGAGTGTGACACACTAATCATCTACTAAACTCAAAGCACCTGCACAGGTTTCCCCAGGTGTCATTAAATTGCTTCAGTTCGGTTCAATATGGGGAAGACTACAGACCAAACAACTGGCCAGAAGACCATCATTGATACCCTGCATAGGCTGGGTAAGCCACAAACCTCATAGCTAAGGAGGATGGCTGTTCACAGAGTGCTGTGTCCAAGCATATCAATGGAACGTCTAGTGGAAGGACAAAATGTGGCAGGAGAAGATGCACCAGCAAAAGAGATGACCGTGGGCTTCAGCAGATTATCAAAAAGAGAAGATTCAAGAATCTGGCAGAGATCCAGAAAGAGTGGAATGAGGCAGGAGTCACAGCTTCAAAAACCACCACATTCAGACACATCCGGGAGATGGGCTACAACTGTCGGGTCCCTCGGGTCAAGCCACTTCTGAACCTGATCCAAGGTAGGAAGTGTCTCAACTGGGCCAAGGAGAAGAAGGGCTGGACCGTTGGCCAGTGGTCCAAGGTCCTCTTTTCCGATGAAAGTAAAGTGTGCCTTTCATTTGGGAATCAAGGTCCAAGGGTTTGGAGGAAGACGGGTGAGGAACAGAGCCCAAACTGCTTGAGGTCCAGTGTGAAATATCCAGTCAGTCATGATTTGGGGTGCAATGTCTGGTGCAGGCGTTGGTAAACTCTGCTTTCTTAAATCCAAGGTCACCGCAACAGTCTACCAGAATGTTTTCATGATTCCTTCTGCTGAGGATCTGTATGGAGATGCAGATTTCATCTTCCAGCAGGACCTGGCCCCTGCCCATGCCACCAGAAGCACCAACAGTGGCGCAAAAAGGGGGTATGTACTATATGCAATGCATAGGGGTGCCGCACAAGAGGTGTGCGTGTGTGTGTACTGTTCTAGCTAGCGGTTAATCGCAAGGCGCCGCGCCGGGCTGAGACGCCCTTGCGCCGGGCTGAGACGCCCTTGCGCCGCCCTTGCGCCGGGCTGAGACGCCCTTGCGCCGGGCTGAGACGCCCTTGCGCCGGGCTGAGGATTTCACCGCTTCTCTTTCGGAGCTCTGCTGTCACTACAAACAGGAGACCGCCCCGCGGACTCCGCACCGGCTAGATTGCTGCTTTTATCGCTGCTTGCACCTGTGTTATTTCACTGCAATTTACAATCTACCACAGCGCAGGGAAAGTTCACAATGTGCACGTTTGATGTCCCTAAGGTCATGCGCACTTGATTTCGCGGCTACAGAAATCAAAACGACAACCAGCATGAATGAGGAGAAGTAAGAAGAATAAAGAAGCTCAAATGAAAATGAAAATTTCAGGCATGATTTAACACGAGTGGATCATCGCTGACTTGTCAGCGATATCAGCTGTTATTTTTTTCCTTACATCAGCTGTAGCCACCAGAACGATCACTATAACCACAATCTGGTGGTAATCACACTATTGTGGTTTGGTTTGTGTGATTGTTTGGTGCCGTTTCCTTCACTTTTTATGAACTGACAGATTTCCTCAGGCAGCTCATCGCACATGTGTAATAAGGCACGTCACCAAATTCAGAAGCTATTTACTCCAGAAAAGACTGAAACTGCTGCAATTTAAACCTTTGCCTCTTACAAAGTTCCCTGTCTGTGTTTCGGTGTGTATGACGTGTTCTGTCTTCAGGACTTTGCTGTACCGTTTCCTGCTGTGTGACGCAGTGATACACTGTCAGCTCACCTGTGCAGGTCTGCCTCTTCATCTTCTCCCGTATCTGTCACACCAATCCGCTCTTTCCCCGCATCGCGAGTGAGGAAAAGAGACAGACGGTTTACCTCCGATGTCAGCGTTCAGGTCTTTTGCCTCCCACCTGATTGGAAAATCCCTGTTTTCCACTTTTCGTTGGGTCATTTTTGGGGAGTCAGGCAGCTTAAATGTCACTGTAAAAAGTGCTGACCGATGTTTTATCCGCTGATCACTGATCAATCGGCAATACGGAAAATGGGTTAGCGCACAGTTCTTGGCCTGCTGGCAGCTGTTGCAGTGCATTGTGGGATTTGCAGTATAAGTGGTTGGAGCACATTTACCCGCGGGCTATTAATAATAGCTGAATGAAATCATCTTGCTGGCCGTATAAAATTAGATCGTGGGCCGGAAGTGGCCCGTAGGCCTTGAGTCTGACACACGTGACATAGAGAAAAACTGCAGTACGGAAGTTAAAATGTGCAGATGAATTGTTAGTACAAAACTTATTTCTTATCCGATTAGTTGATTAATTGATGGAATAATCGATACAATACTCAATAAAATAATCGACAGTTGCAGCCCCACTTGTATTCAGAAAGCCATAGTCAAACCTTAGTTTTCAGCACCAGTGGAGCTGTGAAAGGCCTTCAAGAAAAATGACATGTGTCGTACACCTCAAGTATAGCTACACCCCTGAGCACCAAAGCCTGGTTTGATGCCCATTCCATCACAGTCCTTGACTGGCCAGCCAACTCGCTGGACCTAACCCGCATTGAGAATCTATGGGGTATTCTCAAGAGGAAAATGAGGGCCACCAGACCCAACAACAAAGAAGAGTTGACAGCAATCATGAAGGAAATCTGGGCTTCCATATCTCCCAGGCAATGCCACAGGCTGATTGCCTCAATGCCACATCGCATCGAGGCAGTGATTAAAGCAAAGGGATTCCCAACCAAGTATTGAAGACTGACATATGGTTTTGAAAGTACCATATTTTGATTGATTTGATGTGATCCTAGTTTCTTTTTTTTCTGCAAAAACTGAGAAGTAGTTTGGGCTGATTTCTCCACAGTATTCTAATTTTTTGAAATCCTGTTTTCATGGGTTTTATGAGCTGGAAGCACAAATTATGTAAAAATAAACAAATACTTGAAATTGTTTAAATTGTGGGCCTTGAATCTATAATCTATGAAAAGTTAACTTTTTGAATGGAATTATGGAAATTAATCAACTTTTTCACGATATTCTAATTTTTTGGAATTGGTCTGTATATTAAAGTTACTTTTCCAAGAAATGATTGCAGCTTCTGTGACAGGAGCGTTGTTTATCGCTCACAATGATGTACTATCATTCATGAGAGAGATGTTTGACATGTTTAACAGATTTTAGGCCAGAAAATAAATTTACAGCAATTTATATAGAACTATGTAAATCCCTTTTGGTAAATGATCACTTTTTGGCACAACAGTGACATATCTCCAAAATTCTCCAAAAGGCCCTGATGCTATGCTTGATAGATTATAGGTCAACAAGTAATTTAGAACAATATAAATACCAACAATAATGTTTTTGGCAAATACTGGAAATCACTTTTCGGCACAAAGCCGACTATTCAGATGACAAATTGCTCCACTGCCACTGTGTACAGTGTGGCGGCATGTATATTTTGCATATATGCAGTGCAGTAAAATGTTTTAATAAATAGGAAAGAGTATATTTGATATCAAGATTTCCAGAATTTTTCAACACCAGGATGTGTTTTTAATCCTTCCTATTCCATTAAAATACCAAATAACTAGGAGAAATTAAATGTCTTGAAAAAAGATCAACATTTTATTTGTACACTTTTGGGGAGGGGGTCCAAAAAAAAGTACTTTTTGTAAACTTTAGAAAGTGTTGATAATTGTGAATGACCCCTTAATGTGCTGGAAAACATTGAAAATGAACCTTGAATTTGATCCTGGAAAAAGGTGTACAAACCCTGTAACTACTTCCTGGTAACAAGACCCAAAATTAAACACATAGTACACATTTTACACTCCTTTTTTTTTATACCGTATAGATTTTAGGATTGTAGTAGTCTATAATGTGTACACAGTAACTTATTTTATTTCATAATTATCGGATTAATACCCCATCCCAATCTCAAAGTCTGTGGCAGAGAATGGGAGACTTCACAAGCTGCTCACTGGAAAAAAAAGACACATGGAAGTGATGAACATCAGAACAAGTATTTATCTGTGAGCCCGCAGTGTGAAGCATGCAGTGTGAAGCTTATATGGATGTGTGGCTGTATAAGAATTAACCATAATTCATAAATTGTGGTGAGTGAACATGTTTATAGTTTACTTTGTTTTCCTTTAGGTGCGAAAGGGTCAGACCGGTCCGATCTACATCATCAACCTTCTCATTGCTGACCTTATTCAGCTCTTCTGTATGGTTGTTCACATGTCACGTGTCCAGGATTTCCTCACATGGTTTATATTTGTTTATATTATCTACCCCTGTGGTGTGATGGCCACTGTTGGCTTCATGGTGTGTGTCTCCATGGAAAGGTAATTATTTGTCTCTTTGTAGCTGCTCCATTGTCAGAGCATCTATTGGTTTTTATCAATATATCATTTTAATATTCTTCTGTGTGTATTTCTTGCATTATAGATATTTGGCCATTGTCCATCCACTGTGGTACCAACACAGACGAACTATCAAGATCAATGTGGTGGTGTGTGCCATAGTCTGGATCTTTTCTGTTTTCACCGGCTTCATAGTTTTCAGTTATCCAGGTGCCTTCCTCGTCCTTCCATTCCCTCTGCTCATATTCTTCCTTATTAGGACAGTTAAAGTCGTGTCTACAGCCAGCAGTCTTAACTCTGATGAAAAAGGAAGAATTGTGGCAATTTTGGTGCTGGTGATGCTTAGTTACACATTGGTGTTTGTGCCCAGAATCATTGTGGACACCATTAGGGCCACATCCTACCTGAGAGATTATAATAGTAGAGACAGCAACCTCTTGTTCAATATTGTCTGCAGTGTTCTTCAGCTGAATCCACTTTTAGACTTGTTTCTGTACTTCATGGTTAAGAAATGGGACATAAACAAACTTTTATCCCGTCTGCGTTGTTGCAGAATGGACAGCAATGATATTAACATGCCAGTAACGACAACGTGAACGTAGAAGGAAAAAAGAAATGATGCAATTTCTAAATGATCTCAGTGTAGATAAATGAAACATTTCTTTGATTTTGGAGTACTGGTTACTGGAAAATGGCTGTTAAGGCAAAGTTTCTGTTGTTTATTAGTATGACTTAAAATGTACCAAATATATTGTTTTAGGAAAATAGCTCCTGATGTTATTCAGCTCCACCTGTCAGGGTTCTTGTCGAGCTTACATCAATCAAAACAATGGTGCATTATAAAATAGTGGCGTATGAAGTTCTTGTTTCTTTTATGAATAAAAACATTTTACGGCTCACATGACAGAGACTTTGGGTTTTTATGTGATTATTAGGGTGTACAACTAGCTGGTAATACTATTCTAACCTGTGATGTTTTACTTTATGTTCTGACTTTGTCGAGTCAAACTTATAATGTTGTTAGAAAAGGATGGTGAAAACCTAATGCAATAATGCTTTTCACAGTGGTGACGGGTTTATTATGGTTGAACAAAAAACAGAGTATTCAGAAGTTTTAACTATGCATTTTAAAAACAGAAACTAAAGTAGCTCCGACCCGGGTAGTTGAGGATGAATGGTTAAAGTATACATGAGTGTGAGGTCACATAATGGACCTCATGTGAGTGCAGACCCTTTGGTCTCTTTGTGACTGCAAATTAGTGTCAGCTAGTGTTTTAAGAAAATGCAGATGTGATAACAGAAATACAAAAAAAGCTGTAAGAACTCTTTTTCCCCCTTAGATAGAAAAATACACCTATTGCTTTAACCATAGATTTTTTTTATTTTTTTGCTTGGCCATCATATGCGATGTTTCATGAATGAAAAGATGTTTAAACATATATTTTTCGAAGACACACAGTCTCCTCTAGTACTGTCTTTTTCCATGATCACTCACATACTCACATACATACACACTCACATACTCACATACTCACATACACACTCACATACATACATACATACATACTCACATACATACATACATACACACTCACATACATACACACTCACATACATACATACATACACACTCACATACATACATACATACACACTCACATACATACATACACACACACTCACATACATACATACACACACACTCACATACATACATACATACATACACACTCACATACATACATACATACATACACACTCACATACATACATACATACATACACACTCACATACATACATACATACATACATACACACTCACATACATACATACATACATACATACTCACATACATACATACATACATACATACTCACATACATACATACATACATACATACTCACATACATACATACATACATACATACATACTCACATACATACATACATACATACATACATACTCACATACATACATACATACATACTCACATACATACATACATACATACTCACATACATACATACATACATACTCACATACATACATACATACATACTCACATACATACATACATACATACTCACATACATACATACATACATACTCACATACATACATACATACATACTCACATACTCACATACATACATACTCACATACTCACATACATACATACATACATACTCACATACATACATACATACATACTCACATACATACATACATACATACTCACATACATACATACATACATACTCACATACATACATACATACATACTCACATACATACTCACATACTCACATACATACTCACATACTCACATACATACTCACATACATACATACTCACATACATACATACTCACATACATACATACTCACATACATACATACTCACTCACATACTCACTCACATACTCACATACATACTCACATACATACTCACCCACATACTCACATACATACACACTCACATACATACTCACATACATACATACTCACTCACATACATACTCACATACATACATACTCACATACACACACACACACACACATACACACACACACACACATACATAATGAGGTTAACATTGATTTTTTTCTTATTTCAACACCATAAAAACAAAATACAGAGGATGCGTCACATGCATAATCTGTTTGTCAATCCAATAGTTTTCCACCAAGAGAAACTCTGCTGGTAGATCATCAAAAAAAATACTCCTGTCTTAGTTCATGATACAAGAGGTCTATTTTCTCTATGTCTATTGTCTTCAATTCAGACACCTCGGCTTCCACAATCCCTGTAAAATCCTTGCGTGCATCCATCACACTGTTGGACCACAAGAAGAGCTGAATGGCAGGAATGAGACGATCAGACCAGAATCTTTTTTATCCCTTTATAATAATGGCGACCATAGAAGAAATCAGAAGTCTTCCTAGTGTGTGGAATATCATCAAAACAAAAGACGTTTTCTGACATACTCAAAAGCTTCGTTGAATTAAAAAGATTAACCTCCTCGTTATAAATCACACACACATCATAATTTCACATCGCTAAATTAAACTGTATACACCTATCCATTATGTGTTTTGTATTCTATTTTAAACTCATTCTCTTCACGTTTCTTTTGTGGGGGCACACGTCAACTTAGTCATCCAGCAACGTACCTTCAAAAGTCCCTCTGCGTATTAGCTGTGGGAAGGCCTCCATGGTTGATGTGTGGGTTCGTGATGTTTGACCAGCGGTTAGCTATTATATAATAGGAGATGATACAACAACTGGGGGGGGGGATTGATCTAGCATTAGGGGGTAGAGGGGGATAGCTATCAGTCTGAGGGGTAGGTGAGGAGTGCAGTTGTCAATCAGAGTGGGTGGGTTGGTGAGTGGGGTAGGGGTGCTAGTTTTAGTTTTGAGGGGGTTGTGACCATAAGGAAAAGAGGAAGGAGGGTGGGGGGGGGCCCTATAAAGAGTATCCCATGACTACTTCTGTGCCTGCCACAATTCTGTCTCTGAGCTCCTTGGGCAGTTCCTTCGACCTCATGATTCTCATTTGTTCTGACATACACTGTGAGCTGTGAGGTCTTATATAGACAAGTGTGTGCCTTTCCTAATCAAGTCCAATCAGTTTAATTAAACACAGCAGGACTCCAATGAAGGAGTAGAACCATCTCAAGGAGGATCAGAAGAAATGGACAGCATGTGAGTTAAATATGAGTGTCACAGCAAAGGGTCTGAATACTTATGACCATGTGATATTTCAGTTTTTCTTTTTTAATAAATTTGCAAAAATTTGTAGATTTCTGTTTTTTTCTGTTAAGATGGGGTGCTGGGTGTACATTAATGAGAAATAAAATGACCTTTTTTTGGTTTTAGGCAAATGGCTGCAATGAAACAAAGAGTGAAAAAATTAAAGGAATCTGAATGCTTTCTGTACCCACTGTACATCAACTTGGTGTAAACCATTTTAGTTCCTTTAACAAAAATATATTATTTTAATGTAAAGTTGGTTAAGCTGTTGTTCAGTTTATTTTGTTCTTTTGATCCTTCTTAGTTTCAGTAAATCTCATGATCCTGGGTCCTTTGGCCCAGTGTTATGGTTTATGATTTGTTTTTTGAGTCATGTTTTTCTTTGAGCTTCTTTTGTTTCTGTTACTGGTTATGTTTTGATTCCAGTGTTCCCTACTGAATTATGTTCTGTTTTGCTTTGTCATTAGTGTAATTTGGTTCACCTATGTTCCCAGCTGTTTTCCTCTTGTATTTAAGTCCTGTGTTTCCCCCTGCTTGTTGTTGCGTCACTGGTTATGTCATGGTGGAGTGCTTGTGGCTCGTCTTGTTTTGGATTATGCTCCTTGCCTGCCTCCCAAGAGGGTTTTTGTGTTTTCATTTTGTTGCTCAATAAATACCAGTTTACGGAGTCCTGCATCTGGGTCCATCTCTGCCTATCACACTGCCCATTATGACAGTAAATCTAGTTTGGCTCTTCAGTTTTAATATCTACTTCTATTGAGTTTCCATGTTGGAACTCAATAGTCAATATATTTCCAACAAAATAATTCACATTTGCAACAATTCCATTTACAGCATTGTTACATATGGTCAGTATTAAAATAAAATGTGCAACACACAAATTATTCAGCAGGAGGCTGAACAGACTCTTAATTCCAATAAAGTCTCTTTTTTCCTTCTGTTGTTCTTTCAGTCGTCCTGAATTGTTAATTCAGTGCTAGTCTTCAATCCACTGCTGTGTAAAGGATAAATCCTACCAGTGTCGGGTTTTTTTGCGGCTCTCTCCCCCTGTTGCTCTTACCAGACGGAGGGGAGACCAATGGAAGCAAATGCACCTTGAGAAAAACTCCACACTTCACAGAAACTCACTGGAGATGAGCAGGTTTCGTTTTCAGGATTTATTGAAGCCCAAAGTTAAACAAAGTACAAGATAGCAAAAAGTTAAACAAAATACCAGATAGCAAAAAGCCCTCCCGAGAGTGAGTGCCGTGGAGCCGTTACAAAGGTGATAAGAAGGCAAAGAAGCAGACGTCCAGAATTTAACAGAGTATAAGAAAACACAGAAGCCCTCTCGGGAGTGAGAGCCCTGCAGCCGCTGCAAACACAGGAGAGGGGAAGAGCAAAGAAGAGCGCTCCCTCCCAAATTTATCATGCCCTTATATAGCCCAATCTCACACCTCCTCCAGCTGTTATCAGGCGGAGGGGACATAGTAGCATGCTCCTCAGGCAACAGTTCTATACATCGGTCACGGGAGCTAGCAAGACACCCGACTTTCCCACGGCCCGAAGTCCAGGTGTGTTCCACCCCTCCCTTCCAGGACTCACTCCGGCTACTCGCCCTCCCCTCGGGAGAAGCTGGGTCAAAAGTGCACTGTGTTAAAGGTGAAGCTCCTCACAAAGGTGGGGGCTAGCATTACTTAATGGAAAAATCCCAGGCCTAGGCAGAGCAGACCTCAGCCCTTTTCTCACCCGCCTACAGCATGCAATGTTTCAGTGTGTGAGTGACAATATAGGTGACAAATAATATATAATGTGACCATTAATTAGAGTGTGTGATTAATATATATAACAATACATGATATAAAAATATTGATAGAAATACTGATGTCAAAAAGATAAAAATACACGACACCAGTTTGGATGGAAACCAGTCAACACCCAGCAGATGGTGTTTCACACAAAATGCAAAGTTCAGCAGCTCAGTTCAGTTCAGCTTGTCATCTTGCTTCAGCTCTTAATTCAAAATAAGCTATTAAAGGGCACATATCATGCTTTTAAATCCTTCCTTTTAATATACAGTATAAATCATTTGCTTGTGGTCTAGAGTCTCTCTACTCTGGGCAGGTACAGAGGATTTCTAGATCAATCTTAAAGGACACTTCCCACCTTTGCATCGTGAGTTCCAGCTTCTCCCATCAGAACGCAGATATAAAATGCCCAAATGTAAAACCAAGCGTTTTAAACTAATTATACTCCTGAAACCACAAAATTCTGGCCCCTAGAGAGGTGGCCTTACAATAGTAGTTATAATTCATACTACTGAACATAGCAAAACTGAAATTAAAACATTGGATTCAATTGTTTTCTGCCAGGAGTTCTTTGACCTTTGACCCTCTAATTTGTTCTGGTTCTTCACTGAGACCCTGTGACTGGTCGCACCTATTATCGAGCCCCACGTCGAAGAGGTCACGTGCTATTGACCCTCCTCCTGGGCTCAGACTTGTACACAAAGATCACTGATCAAGAACTCTCGGGTCACCTGTTTGTGAGATGGTTGGCCTTCTTCTTCTTGAGCGTCATGTGGAACCAGGAGCCTTTTTGTACGAGTCTGTGGAGCTGTCAGCCTATTCAGGACATCTTGGCATGAGCTTGAATCACCTTGTACCGCACCAGAGTTTCTTTATTGGTAACTGATCAGTCCAGTCTCCTGCAGCCCCAGTGATTTTGTTCAGGCTCCTGTTAGAATGAAACTGAGAGATTTTCGTTTGTGACATCTTTCATTTTCTGCTGGTCTATCTCCCTCCTTTTGAGACATAAACTCTGTTTGTGTCTCAATAATTTACCTTAATTTAGCTTATTTATCTAAAGGGCATACTGGTTTTTATTAGGGGTGGGACTCGATTAAAAAAATTAATCTAATTAATTAGAAGCTTTGTAATTAATTAATCGCAATTAATCGCATTTGAATATTTAACATGATAAATATTAATTTAAGTTTGGTTAATGAATGAATCAATATACATAAGCTTAAACTTCAAAATTTTGCTTATTTTCCCACCAGTCTACTACACAGACCAACGAAGGGTGGAAGTGCTCCTGTGATAAGCAAACTCCTGAAATTAAAGTTAAGCATCATAACTGGATAGTTTTATTCAACATTAATGTCTCACTTAATATAGCTGGAAATTAATCATTCGCTCAGCTGTATTCCTTCATGCTGAAACGTGTCGTGCTTGTTTTAACAGCTTATTTTGAATTAAAGACTTAAAATTAAACCACAAAAAGGAGAAAAAGTTCGTTCTCCATTTAACCAGCTGCTTTTACACAGCTGTGCTTCGCACTCACGGTTGCTAGGCAACATGCAGAGGTGAGGGCAGGTGATGCTGATATGAAGACTAGCCGCTCACTTCCGGCCTTTGCGGTCTTTGTGGGCTGCGAAGGTCTACGTGGGCCGGGTCCTTCGAAGGATGCGGCCCCTGAATTTTTGACATCGTGCGTCGATATAATCTGTATGCCGGGAACTCGTGCACTGAGAAACGTTCCAGTGCAAAGTGCGATTAAAATGCGTTAAAATTTTAATTCGTTATTTTCCCATAATTAATTAATCGAAATTAACGCGTTAAAGTCCCACCCCTAGTTTTTATATTATTAGCTTTAATGCTTGATCTAATATCAATTTCTTCAGACTTTCAAAATGATCACTGCTCTTTCCTTTTTTCAAATCTTACCTTTAAACAAATCTACCAAATGAAGAAAATACACAAAAGTGTAAATTGGTAACTTGTATTTTATCCTACATGGGTGAATAAATAGGTTTTTAAGTTGTCTATGTTTTGCTTTGTAACAGAGCGGCAGTTCAAGGTTTGGCACTTTGTTTTGGATCTCAGGTTCGGCTGTTTCAGAAAGTCTTTACATGCACCGTTTCTTTTTTTCCTAACGTTTCTTTTAAGGTTTTACTAAAACTGAGTTTCTCATGGAAACTTTTTCTTGAAATTTAACAACAATCTTCTGGAAAAAATGACCTCTAATAATTTGCAAAAAATACTTCAATTCGGGATTTTCAAGACATTAGTCTATTATATTGGCTTTATTTATTATTTTTTAAATCAATTAACTCCTGACTCCTTTTTTGTGATTTTTCAGTTTTTTTTTTTTTTTGTCTTTTGTCCATCTATGGTTGGCTTATCTCTCATATGTATTGGAAGTGAAACCTTCCTTCCGAGAGTTTTTTGACCTTCATACCCTTTATCAACAACCACATCTATCCAAAATTAAAGAAAAGAAAAAAGAAGAGGACAAAACTTACAGGGCTATAACTCTCATCCACACACACAGAACCTCTGTCTCTCTGACTCTCACTTAGATTGGAATTCTGAGGAATTCTGTCTTAGACTAGAAAATAAACATAACTGAACAATGACACATAAGTACATAATGTTTTAGGACAGAATGTTCCTGCTATGTAGCCATTTTATCAATAACAAGCAAGAACTCTCGAGTGGAGTGGAGTGGTCAACGAGACTAAACAGATGATAAACGAACACAGAAGAGAGAAGCAGCTGTGGAATCCTTTCTCTCTGTCTTGCACTCTTCTTGTTTTGTATATGATGTAACCAAAATTGATAAGCTGTGACTATATGAAACTGTAAGCTGAAAAAGAATGTGCCAGCGCTTCGTGTCATGCCCATTCGCATGGCATGTGGTCCTGACCCAGATTAATCTGTAAAACTCTTTGAAATGGCTTAATTAAATTTAATAATTGGACTCCTTATTCCATTGTTTGTTTTTGATTCTTGTTCGATAAACGAACACGCAGAAACCTGAAGGCTTAAGCAGCAACACTCATGTTATATACATTTCTTCACTGTCAAGTTTTGTATTTAAAAATACGGGAAATTTGAAAATAGAAGTTGCTATATGATGTCATCGCCTAATTTGCATAATTGTTAATTTGCATGTAGTTGCAATCGAGGCTGTGGGAGAGAGGAAAAACATCTTTGGAGAGACAAAAAGTAAAAAAAAAACAAAAAAAAAAACACCCTAAATATGTTTAGAACTACAAATGAACTTTATGAAATAACCTAATAACTTTAATGCTTTGCCTAGACTCACATTACATAGATCAATTTTGTCCCCTATTATTTAATGTTAGACTGTCAAATTTAACAAAAACACTGTGGGGTGCGACTGCTAGCTACATTCAACCCTCTTCCTTTATTTTGGCGACTGTTGCCAACTTGTGTAAGAAAACTCGCTGTCGCCTGGCTCACAGGTTGATAAAGGCCGAAGCCAGGACCGGGTATGGAGGCAAAGGGAGCGGGTAGGCAGGCTTGATGTTTAAGTGAGGTTCGGGGGTTGGAGGATGGAGTCAAAGTGAGGTCTGGGCGATGCCAAAGTGTACGAAGGGATGCAGTAAGAAGGCTTTTTGTACCCAAAACACAGTGACAGTGGAGGATTTTGCTGTTGCTAGTCGCTTTTTGGAAAAAAAAGAAACGCTACAGGTGAAGCCACACAAAATGGCCGGCCGATCCGTGACGGGACCTTGACCTTGGCCGGCCAATTCGGGGCCGGAACATGGCCGAAATGAAATCCCCCGCTCATGACGTAGCAGTTCAGCCACGGGTGGGAACACCCCTAAGCAGCATTTAGGAAAACTGGTGGTAATGTCTTGTGTATCCACCAGGAGGAGCAGTGATAGTGGAAGCGCTTTCACTTACAGCCTGCTATGCTGTAATTAAGTCATACATATTATATTTGCTCATGGGTTCTATGATTCGAATGAATGAATGAATGAATGAAGGTTTTTATTGCCATGTGGGTGAACAGGTTCACACATTGGAAATTGCAATTAACAGAGCACCCATCCAAGAATACAACAAACACAAACACAACACGGGGGGACAGGTGTCCTGAGGTTATGCAGCCGACTTGCAGCGCTACCTTTACAGTTCCCCGAAAAAGAAAACAACACACATCATAGGGTAGTTAGGTTAAAAAAAAGTCATCTGGTACAGTGCTCAAAATGAGCACCATACCAGGGTCCAAAAAAACCACCTTAGCAAAGCATATTTGCACATTTAAAGCCAGGATAGCAATGGTGGGTGAGGTCAGGTCAGGAGGGGATGCAGATAGAGACGAGAAGGTGGGGGCATTGTGGAGCCAGATGCCAGCTCCTAGCCAAAACAGTTTGCTGATAGTGATGGAATTTCATCGGCGGCCGTGGTACACCAGATCCAGCTTCACAAATCACAAAGCGGAGTGGGGGGGAAGAGCGACCGTCACACATAGTCCTGGAGAGATATGGTTGCCAGCCCAAGGCCGGCAGGGGAGCCGAATTCCTGATAATGCAGATGTTGTTTTTGGAACAGGCTGCTTGTTTTTTTCCAACAGCCTTCAGTCTCACTGGGGAACCCATTCAGTAAATCCAATTTTCCAAATTCATTAGTTACCGTCCTCACTGTGCAGAACCGAACCTTATCTCCAGATCTAACCCCTCTCACCTGCGAGCACGTTAACTTTACGGCTCAGGTCCACCAGGCTTTGAGTCTGAGTCTGTACGGCTCTGGAAAGGCCGTCCACCTGGGTCGGCAGCCTCTGCAGATGTCGAACTGCCGCCCAGATTTTCTTGATTTCCCAGTAAATCAGGTATCCTCCGAACCCAAACAGAAAAGATACCGCTACCAAAAGGCCGAATATGTAGGCGTCTTCCACGTCTTCAACCCCAAGGGCCGAGAAGCACACAGGTCTCCACGAGCTCCAAGAATCGATGACATATCCAACCGGGTCTGTTCCACTCGGACACGCAGGCTCCCCTTTCCCCGATCTCATAGTGGAAAAAATTCGATCAATGATGGTGAAGGCCCAGTTTCCCAGATCCATGTTGCTCTCAATCTTATTCTTATTCGGACAGTGTGTAAGAGACGCTCTCACAGCAAGCAGCAAGCGGAGAGATGGGGAGGGCAGGGAGAGAGAGATAGTCTCCGACAAGAGCAGGAAGAGAAGAATCATAACGTTGAACCTTTCTGTAAAACACTGATATAAATATTTGCTTGCTGCCAGTATAGTAGACGATGTCGACAATGTACAAGCTGACTAATGAACATGTAAGTATGAAACGATTATTTAACCGCACTGCTAATGTTTCTAAACAAAAAGAAAATCCGAAATGTAAACATGAATTGGTTATTGCTGAGTTCTGTCAGTGAACGGTGCATTTATACGACAGCAGGATTGCGCAACAATGATGTGAGTGTGTAGTCTGCTCTGAAGAAATATGGCAGAAATATGTGGAGCTCTGTTCAAACATTAAGGGTGAAGATTTAGTGAAAAGTTACTTTAGGGGAGGGACCCAAAGATTTGGCTCTTACATTTACAGAAATAATGCCTTGCTGGTGACGTGCCGGTGTTGTGTCAAAAAGTGATCGTCTGCCAAAAAGCTATTTCTGGTATTTGCCAGAAAATTATTGCCTGTATTTAAACAGCAGTAAATGACTTGCTGACCTATAATCTGCTTTCCAAATTAACAGTCACAGCAGCAATGATCGCAGTCATGCTGCTGTAAAAGCGACCAAATGCGACAGCGTCCAGCCAAAAGCTACAGTATTTATTCACTTATTTATTTACAGGTACAAAAACTGCGTATGCTGACAGGTAGCAGAGAGTGAACAGGGTGTTAATGTTCGGTCTGAATAACCCTAACCTGATGAATAAGTAAATAAGCACACTAATTACATGATGTTCTATCACCAGTTTTACAAATAATTTATAGACTGCATAATTTTAAAATGTAGTAGACTGCCTGTTACAAACCACTTTGTCTTTTTCTGTAAATTAAAATCGTGCGCTCTGAAAGCGGCGCTCAAGAGTGTCCGCACCTTTGGATAAAATAAATTAATACTGCGTATCTCTGGTAAATCGCTACAGTGATTTCAAGGGCAGAAACTACCTTTGCAGACAAATAAGAGAGCCCAGACTATCATTAGCATTACAGAGGATTCTTCTGTGGAAGGAATTCTCCCTCTTTCCCACCCTCGCCGTGGACTGCTGCGGCCAGCTCACCAGCTGAGTGCTGGTGAGCCTCTTTTATCAGTGCACGGGCCACAGAAGCTTTGAAGATGAGGAGATTCATCTTTTCCAATCCAGACATTAGGTAGAGTCGCCAGGCATTAATAACAGTCACATCCAAAAAATGAAAGAACACTCGGATGTACCACAGCTTGTTTCTACATCTGTGGGGATACATTGCCACACACTAGTCAACAAGATCCACCCCACCCATGTGTTGGTTGTAAAGGGCCACAGAGCAGGGTCTTTGGACACTGATCTTCATTTGTTCTTTCTTGAGCCACGTCTTTAGGGGACTGGCCAGCACAGGTCGATGCCATGTGGATGACTGACTTGTCAAGCTAACGTGTGACAGTGATGTTTCTGTTTGTGCTGACAACAGAGCAGGCCCCTCTGCCTTCTTCTTTCAGTTGCTTTTCACTCTTGAGTTTCTGACTTGCTCCTTTCACTCTGTTTGCTCTGATTGTACCTGTGCCATAGATGCCTAGGTCTTTTAAGGCCTCAAGGAGTGGAATGCTGCAGAAGAAATTGTCAAAAAACACCTTGTGGTTTTTGTGCTTTGTCATCACAAAGGTGCATCACTACATCTCCAGCCATTCCCAAACCACTGCTGTGACCCCTATTTGCTGAGCCCTGGTACACTTCAAATCCGTACATATAACCTGAAGACCCTGCCCTCACCCATACTTTAAGGCCCCGTTTACACGATGCCGTTTCCACTGGAAATGGTGTCGTTTGGATGCGTTTCAGCCTTCCGTTTACACGATAGCGTTTCAGAAACAATCTGTGTTTACACGATGACACGTGAAACGATGAAAACGATGTAGTTCCCATGCCAGGCCACAAGTTGGCGTTGGTTTTCTCTTTGCAAAGCTTGTTTACGCAAGACACACATGCGTGGAGGGACACAGTAGGTAGTGCGGCAAATTGTTCATTACTTACAAAGCGGCCAATGTGAGAGGTTTTGTGTGGACTGACGATGAGGTTGGATCGCTGGTGCACACAACGCTGAATTACAAAACGGTAAAAACACAAGAAAAGCACAAGAAGCACTCGTGAATCCGCGAGTGCTGTTTATCAATTTGCGCATGCGCGGAAAACTGTGGCCGTCACAACCATAGTGCGCATGTGCGAATCACCCGTTTTTAAATCACCCCGGTTTCAAGCCTTTACACGAGAACGCAAGCCGGTGCATTTCTGAAACGCTGCACTCTGGACCCTGTTTCCGAAACACATCGTTTTCACTCTGTTGTCATGTAAACGGAAGGCCGAAACGCATCAAAACGACGCCGTTTTCATTTTGAAACGGTGTCGTGTAAACGGGGCCTTAGTCCCCAGGATTTTGGCTTTTTTGGTATTATTCCTTGATTGACAGTTGGCCTTTGAAGGGAATTATTTGCTCATCAATTGATTGGAATTCTTCAGGGTCTGCTGCCGCCAGGAATGTTTTCTTAAGTGTGCTTTAGCACTGGTGTTATTTTGAAGAGCCGATCTGTGTTTGCTGGCTGGTAAGTATAGTTATCCACAAAGTGCAGATAACTCAGAATTTGCTCATATTTGTTTACAGACATGGCATCTGCAATTATTCCAAGACAAAGGCCATCCTCACTGGACCAGTACATTCGTACCCCATGACCATGTTGATCCCTAGGAAAATTAGCATTTCTTCGCTTGTCACTGCCAGATTTTCTTTCCCTTTCTGCAGAGCATACATGTTGGTATTATGCACTATTTCATCAATGAGATCTAAGGGAAACAGATGCCTAAAGAAATCAGTTGGTTCTCTTCCCTCAACATTCATTCTCCTGTCTCCTAGAAAAGGTGGCAAGTCTCCATCAAAGTTATTGTCTTGGACTTTCCAGACATATTTGCGGGGTTGAGTGCTGGCAGGTACCATGTGGACATTTTCCTCAGCTCCCTCATCATGCTGACCTCCCTCGGCATCCTTTCCTTCATCATCCTGGCCCTCATCTTGACTTTCAGCACCCCGACTGTCTGCATCTCCTTCATCATCCTCATCCCCTATGTCTCTATTGTTCTCTGGCAGCCACTCCTCATCACTGCTGTCACTATACTCGTCACTGGAGTCAGAGGGAATTTCCTGGACTATTCTATAGTCTTCCCTATTCTTTGCTGCATTTGTGGTCTAAAAATATAACAAAATGATAATTTTACTAACACAAACTACAACTAATCTGCAAAAAAATGATATATTTTTAAAACTAACTTATAGGTTAACCCAGGGGTCGGCAACCTGTAATACGGAACGAGCCATTTGAACCCGGTTTCCATGGAAAACGAAACAGTGAGAGCCGCAAATACTAGCGGAAGCCAGTAGCGGCTACTGGAAGCCGGTAGCGGCTACTGGAAGCCGGTAGCGGCTACCGCGAGTGACGCATATACTGAGAAACTAAAATAAATAAATAAAATGATTTTATTTTAATATTTCAAGATCACAATAATGTTCCAATTTAAAACTACAACAAAAACCAAACTGACAAAAATAAAATGCACTTCAACTGGATACGTATAATTTACTTCCGTGAGCCGCACAGAGCCGCAGATTAAGCCTGGATGAGCTGCAGGTTGCCAAACCCTGGCCTAGACCCACATTACATAGATCAATTTTGTCCTGTATTGTTTAATGTTAGAATATCAAATTTAACACTGTGGGGTGCGACTGCTAGCTACGTTCAACCCTCCTCTTTTATCTGGGCCACTGTTGCCAACTTGTGTAAGAAAACTTGCTGTCGGCTGTCTCAAAGGTTGATAAAGGCTGAAGCGAGGACCAGGGATGGGAGCGGAGGGAGCGGGTAGGCAGGCTAGGTGTTTAAGTGAGGTTCGGGGTTTGGAGGCTGGAGTCGAGGTGAGTTCTGGGTGATGCCAAAGTGCACGAAGGGACGCAGTAAGAAGGTTTTATGTACACAAAACACAGCAACAACGGAGGATTTTGCTGTAGCTAGTCGCTTTTTGGAAAAAAATATGGTAAGTTGGCAACACTTAGTCCAACCGAGGTCCAGTTGTTTTTCCAGGTTTGTTCCGGCTGTTGGCACTAACCTCGCGAGAACTGCCACCTGCAGTAGCCTGGGTGGCAGTTCTCGCAAGGCTAGTGACAGAATTCAGTTTGGAGCAGCACAGTAATGCTTTTTTCAAAAACTGTTATATAAAAGATGGGAAATTTATGGGAAAATAATAATACAGGAGGACGGCGGGACAGAGGGCTAAAATACGGGAGTTTCCCGGTCAAAACAGGAGTATGCACAGAAATCACTCTGTGAGCCTGAATGTTAAAGTCAGTGCTGCAGTTCAGACAGTAGCTCTGCTGCTCTGACTGTCCTGAACTGAAGGATGTTCAGACCCGCACCTGAAGATGAGCCACCAAAACATTTATATGAAGAACAGAGAAAAGTCACTGGGCTGCCTGGTCACTAACTAATGTTACCATTACTGTACTTTTATTATGATACTGTAAAAGCAACAGGCTGGACTCTTCTTCAGCTCCTGTGCAGAGCTGATTATTAAATATGTGCAAAGCATGTTTGTGTCTGCCCACACCTGCACAGACAGTAACACTAAAATAAAAGAAGCGTGCACTTTAACAGTCCCTCATTAACAGCAGATTTAATGAAGTATTAACCAAAGATGAATTGCTGAGAATTTTGAAAAAGATCTCACTGTATTCTTTTTGATGTAATATTTTCATTTTGTTTACTTTTCTATTTTTTTTTTTTAATAAATACAACTCATTCAGATGGTATCTTGATGTGCACATGATGTGTCAGTCTTGTTTGGATCCACTTCTGTTCTTTGTTCCTTGTTATACAAAATAAATTTAGTAACCCAAAGATGAATTTTTATTAACAAATGCCTACCCAGCAGCACTGTGTTTGGTTAAGAATCTCAACATCAGAGTAGTAAAACATTTGCATGTTTCTATATATAAAGACACAGATGCAAATCAGAGGCTAACTTTAGACTGTATCAGGTGGAGTCAGACTATTAAATCCAGCTCGTGTGCATTTCTTATATGTGAGAAATGCAGGTAAAACATTGCAAAGAAAATAAAAGTAATACACATACAGTTGTGGTTAGAAGTTCACATACACCGTTTGTGGGCATTAATGTCATGGTAATTTGTGGCTTTTAATGATTTCTATGGATTGTTCTTTTCCTGAGTGGAACAGCTGTACAGCAAACATCTTCAAAACAAGAACTGGGTGCACAAGTTTGAGTTTATTTTGGACTTTCTCCCATTCATACAGGCTCAAATATATATATACACCACCACTAATATTTGGTTAAATATCTTGTAGGAAGATACTCACTCACTTAAATATTTTAATAAGTGGTGCTCAAGGTTCTACTATGTTTCTTTAACAAGGCTATGGCTGGTTAGCTTTGCAGTCATGATGATGATTGCCTTCAATGGGCAGTGTGATGTATGAACCTAGAGATGTCCTACCAATACTTACCACCAGAGGGGCAGACCGCCACTAGGGCATACAGGGGTTCTGAATGTAATGATAGCAACAGTAGCTTAATAAAAAAAACGAGTGAACCAGGAAGAAGTTGTCCTCCATGCTCTGTGTGTCGAGTAATAATGTTTACTTATTGACACTATAAGGGAGCAACATAACATAAATTGGCGACGAGTCGTGTATTTCGGAATACTTTTCATCGACTGGCTGTGACAGTTAAGTCAGCTTTGTGCAAGTTTTTGGACCGAAATGAACACCCGCGTTTTTGGATAGCTAATGTGCTGATCAACTATGAGCCAACCATCATCGGATGACCCGAGTGCAGCTAGTGTTACATCTGCGGATACAAGGACATCGAGTGCTTCGAGTTCATCTACAGTGCAGGTAATCCCAGAAAGACGTATGATGGCTGGAATATATGGACATATGGACATTTTCGATGAGTCTGGTGAGCAATGGGCAACGTATATTGAACGTTTTGAGCATTATGTGGTGGCTAATGACATTCACGAGGCTAAGAAAGTTTCAGTACTGTTCAGTGTGATGGGACCTAAAACGTATGGACTGCTTCGTAGCTTAGTAGCTCCCATGGCACCTGGTACAATGACTTACGTACAGGCTGTGACTGTGCTTAAAAATCACTTCACACCGAAACCGCTTGTTATAGCCGAGAGGTTCAGGTTCCACAAGCGAAATCAGGGGGACGGAGAAACGGTAGCACAGTATGTAGCAGTGCTCAAGAAGCTATCGGAACACTGTGAGTTCGGGGCTTACCTAGAGGACGCTCTGAGGGACAGATTTGTTTGCGGATTGAAATGCGCAGCTGTGCAGAAACGCCTTCTGACTGAGGAAAACCTCACGTTCAAGAAAGCAGTTGAACATGCAGTGTCAGCAGAGACAGCAGCACGCGACGTACAGCAGTTAAGTAATTCCCTGAAAGTAAACGCAGTGTTTTCGCAAGGTGAAAAATGCCGCCGCTGTGGGAAGGGAAATCATAGTGATGATGACTGCTGGTACAAAGACCGCGAATGTCACCAGTGCGGGAGGAAGGGCCACACGAAACGAATGTGCAGGAGTAAATCAAAAAGCAGTCACGAAAGAGAACATAAACACAAGGATAGAAGGCCTGAACAGAAAAGCCATGCACACAAACGCAGCGTGAAAGATAGAAAGAAAAAGATCCATCACGTCGAGGCGAATGAAAGTGAAAGTGAAGGAACGAAATCGGATAGTGACAGTGACTTGGGACTGTATGCAGTGTCTCAGAAAGGGAAATATTCACGCATATCAGTAGTGCCATCAGTTAACGGAAAGAAAATGGAGATGGAATTGGATACAGGGGCTGCAGTGTCATTGATTCCTTGGGAACTGTACAAACGAAAGCTGCATAAGTTTCCTCTGCAACCCACTGATATCATGCTAAAGACATACACAGGAGAGCCTTTGGCACCAGAAGGAGTCGTTAAAGTGCAAGTGGCATTGAACAAGCAACACGCTGTCTTGCCACTGTATGTGGTGAAGGCGGATGCTCCACCATTATTTGGCAGGGAGTGGCTGAGAGCCATTCAGCTAAATTGGAGAGACTTAAAGACTGTACATGCAATTGAGTACAGACAGACAGACAGCTTAGAGACAGTGTTAAAGAGACACTCCGCTGTTTTCTCCGATAAGTTAGGCACCTTGAGAGGAGTGAAAGCCAGGCTCACTCTAAGACCAAACAGTGTACCCAAATTCTGCCCACCACGCAATGTGCCATATGCTCTTCGACCGCGAGTGGAAGCTGAGCTGACACGCCTCACTGAGCTTGGCGTCATCTCACCTGTGACGCATAGTGACTGGGCTACGCCAGTGGTGCCCGTGAACAAGAAGGACGGCGCCGTGAGACTCTGCGGGGACTTCAAAGTCACCATCAACCCAGCTCTCTGCATCGACAAGTACCCAATTCCACATATTGAGGACTTGTTCGCTTCTCTCGCTGGAGGTCAACACTTCAGTAAACTGGATCTATCCAATGCATATCTACAGATGGAAGTAGAAGAGAGCTCCAAGAAGTTGCTGACCATCTCAACACAGAAAGGACTGTTCTGCTTCAACCGCTTGCCGTTTGGTGTAGCGTCATCGCCCGCCTTGTTCCAGAAGGCAATGGACCAGGTGCTCCTCGGACTGCCACACACTCACTGCTACCTGGACGACATACTGGTTAGTGGTCCTGACAAGCAGACACACCTGAAAACTCTGGATGCAGTACTCAGCAGGCTAGAGGAATACGGCCTGCACCTCAAGCAAGAGAAATGTCTCTTCTTCCAGGAATCCGTGGAATACCTGGGCCACATCATCGATGCTGCTGGGCTCCACAAGTCACCGGAGAAGGTACGCGCCATCGTGGAAGCACCAGCACCAGGCGATGTAAGTCAACTTCGATCTTTCCTAGGAATGCTTAACTATTATGGACGTTTTATCCCTGATCTGGCCACTGTGCTAAAGCCGTTGAATGAACTGCTGAACAAAGAAAAGAAATGGCAGTGGACGTCAGCCTGTGCATCAGCATTCCAGAAAGCCAAAGCACTCCTGGTATCACAAGAGGTGCTCACACACTACAACCCTGAGTTGCCTCTCCGTCTCGCTTGCGATGCTTCACCCTATGGGGTCGGAGCTGTTCTCTCGCATGTCATGCCGGATGGCGATGAAAAACCCATCGCCTATGCATCCAGAACTCTCAGCAAAGCAGAACAAAACTACGCTCAGATTGAGAGGGAGGCGTTAGCGATAGTCTTTGGAGTACGCAAGTTCCACCAGTACCTGTATGGCAATACATTCACGCTACTCACTGACCATCGCCCGCTTACAACCATCTTCAGTCCAGTGAAAAGCACACCATCCATGGCTGCAGCTCGCATGCAACGCTGGGCGCTCATGCTTTCCGGTCACAATTACACCATTGAGTACCGAAAGGGGGCCCTACATGCCAACGCTGATGGACTGTCAAGGTTACCGCTCCCTCATGCCCCCAGTGAGAAACAAGGTGCAGTGGAGGTGTTCTACACATCACAGTTGGACACATTGCCAGTCAGCAACGCCGAGGTCAAGCGTCACACCATGTCGGATTCCACCCTGTCCCGTGTCATGGAAATGGTCACAACTGGCCGTTTTCCAGCTGCAAAGGACGCAGGTGAGCTGTCTCCCTATCTCCAGCGCCGCCATGATCTCACTGTGCAGCACGGATGCCTTATGTGGGGGTTGAGAGTGATTGTGCCACCCAAACTGCGCCCCCGGGTGCTGACAGAACTACACTCAGCACACCCAGGTGTAGTAAGGATGAAGAGCTTAGCTCGTAGCTACGTTTGGTGGCCCAGCATCGACTCCCAGATCGAGCACCAAGCAAAGTCATGCCACTCATGTCAACGAGTGCAGAGAGACCCAGGCCTAGCACCCTTACACCCGTGGATGTGGCCATCCAGTCCTTGGGAACGGATACATGTGGACTTTGCCGGTCCATTTGAAGGGCACATGTACCTGGTCATAGTGGACGCACACTCCAAATGGCCCGAGGTGCACATCATGGATAGCACCACATCCAGCAAAACCATCCAAGTGCTTAGGGGACTTTTTAGTCGCTATGGCATTCCACACAGTCTTATAAGCGACAACGGCCCTCAGTTCTGCTCTGAAGAATTCAGCACGTTTCTGAAAGCCAATGGAGTCAAACACATTCGCTCAGCACCGTACCACCCTGCCTCCAATGGCTTGGCAGAGCGATTTGTGCAAACCTTCAAGCACGCTCTGAAATCTTCCAGAGGAACTACACCAGTGCAGCAGCGTCTGGATACGTTCCTCCTGACCTACCGCAACACCCCCCATGCAACAACCAAGGAAAGCCCTGCAATGCTGTTCATCGGACGCAAGCTGCGTTCTCGACTGGATTTCCTGAAACCAAGTATGGCTGGAACAGTGCACCAGTCACAAGAGACTCAACAGCAACGACGCCAGCTACACTCTAAACAGAGACAGTTTGAACTCGGTGAGCCAGTGCTCGTGCGTGATTATAGGAGGGGGGAGGATAAGTGGACGCAAGCTGTGGTGATCGAGAAGACCAGACCAGTGTCCTACAAGGTACATGTGGGAACACAAGGGGTCTGGAAGCGTCATGTGGACCAGATGCTGACTCGGCCCGAGTCAGACCCACCAGAGACTGCAGGGAGTCTTCCTGTGAGTTGTCCGCTGTCACTTCCTCAGACAACCACACCTGACCCAAATACACCTCAACAGAAGGAGGATACTGATACAGTGCCACACACACCACATGCACCACCAAAAACACCCAAAACACTCAAGACACCACAGTCCACAGAAATGACACACACAGAACATTCAGATACAACAGGGACTGTACGACGATATCCTGTGAGGATCACACGTCCGCCGGTACGTTACAGGGATCAGTGAACTTAATAACAACAAAAAAAAAAAAAAAAAAAAAAAAAAAAAAAAAAAAAAAAGTTGAAGAATATTTCAGAATGTTTGCTCTTGTAGAATGTTGTTAAATGGTTCTGAGTTTTTGAAACTTGAAGTGATTATAAGCCGTGACATGACTCTCCTATTTTCTGGTAATGTTATGGAGAAGTAAAGGAAGAATAATCTCATGTAGTTTAAAAGGGGATATAATGTCTTAAGTTTGTTTTCCTAAGAAATGTTTTTGTTACTGACAACAAATCTTAGTGGGGAGGAGATATGTGATGTATGAACCTAGAGATGTCCTACCAATACTTACCACCAGAGGGGCAGACCGCCACTAGGGCATACAGGGGTTCTGAATGTAATGATAGCAACAGTAGCTTAATAAAAAAAACGAGTGAACCAGGAAGAAGTTGTCCTCCATGCTCTGTGTGTCGAGTAATAATGTTTACTTATTGACACTATAAGGGAGCAACATAACAGGCAGTTCCTTTTTGCCGGCATAAAAAGGAATTATTTGACAGTCACTCATCACTTTGACCAATACTCAGACCAATGGGTCCAAGGAACTTAGTAAAGATCTAAGAAGGGAAATGATAGATTTACAGTTGGGAACGTCTCTTGGAGTAACTTCATTCATTCATTCACTTATTCATTTATATAGTGCTTAACACAACCGACAATGTGACCAAAGCACTTTACAAAAAAAAAAAAAAAATTACATTAAATATACAATAATATTACATCATAAAAGACAAAAACAAGATCGTTCCATTACATTACGTGATTGTGATCTGACGCTTGCCAAAGCCATTTCAATATGTCAGATCCACGAGATGACTGAGGAGCATAACGAAACCTCAACATCACCACGTACTCCCACCACAACCGTAGACACGGTTCAACTCACAAGTGGAAAGAGAGGAGGCGCTGACAAGATCAGGTATGACAACAAAATGTACAACATCACACAGTTCATTGCTAACTGCAGTAATTGTGGTGGTAGTCATCTGGCAAAGAGGAACAAATGCCCTGCCTTTGGCCAACAGTGTAATGCATGCAAGAAGATGAACCACTTTAGTAAGTGTTGCAGGTCGAGGCCACAGATTGACAGGCATGGACAGAGGCAGTCTGTCCACCAGGTGGACACTCAAAGCACAGAAGCTAGCGACGATGAGACTTACTACGTCAATGGCGTTACACTGTTGACTCAACCAATGCGCAGTCATGGAAAGGATGAGGTCTTTGCCACAATACAAATTAATTCAATTCAATTCAATTTTATTTATATAGCGCCAAATCACAACAAACAGTCGCCTCAAGGTGCTTTGTATTGTGGGTAAAGACCCTACAATAATACAGAGAAAACCCAACAGTCAAAACGACCCCCTATGAGCAGCACTTGGTGACAGTGGGAAGGAAAAACTCCCTTTAACAGGAAGAAACCTCCAGCACAACCAGGCTCAGGGAGGGGGGGGTCATCTGCCACGACCGGTTGGGCTGAGGGGAGAGAAAGACATGCTGTGGAAGAGAGCCAGAGATTAATAACAATTAATGATTAAATGCAGAGTGGAGTATAAACAAAGTAACTAAGGTGAATGAGAAGAAACAGTGCATTATGTGAACCCCCCAGCAGACTAGGCCTATAGCAGCATAACTAAGGGAGGGTTCAGGGTCACCTGATCCAGCCCTAACTATAAGCTTTATCATAAAGGAAAGTTTTAATCCTAATCTTAAAAATAGAGAGGGTGTCTGTTTCCTGAATCCAAGCTGGAAGCTGGTTTCACAGAAGAGGCGCCTGAAAGCTGAAGGCTCTGCCTCCCATTCTACTCTTAAGTATCCTAGGAACCACAAGTAAGCCAGCTGTCTGAGAGAGAAGTGCTCTGTTGGGGTGATATGATACTATGAGGTCTTTGAGATAAGATGGTGCCTGATTATTCAAGACCTTGTATGTGAGAAGAAGGATTTTAAATTCTATTCTAGATTTAACAGGGAGCCAATGAAGAGAAGCCAATATGGGAGAAATCTGCTCTCTCTTTCTAGTCCCTGTCAGTACTCTAGCTGCAGCATTTTGGATCAGCTGAAGGCTTTTCAGGGAGCTTTTAGGACAGCCTGATAATAATGAATTACAATAGTCCAGCCTAGAAGTAATAAATGCATGAATTAGCTTTTCAGCATCACTCCGAGAAAGGATGTTTCTAATTTTAAAAATATTGCACAAATGCAAAAAAGCGGTCCTACATATTTGTTTAATATGTGCATTGAAGGACATATCCTGGTCAAAAATGACTCCAAGATTTCGCAAAGTGTTACTGGAGGCCAAAGTAATGCCATCCAGAGTAAGTATCTGGTTTGACACCATGTTTCTAAGATTTATGGGGCCGAGTACAAGAACTTCAGTTTTATCTGAATTTAGAAGCAGGAAATTAGAGGTCATCCAGGCCTTAATATCTTTAAGACATTCCTGCAGTTTAACTAATTGATGTGTGTCATCTGGCTTCATTGATAGATAAAGCTGAGTATCATCTGCATCACAATGAAAATTGATGCAGTGCTTTCTAATAATACTGCCTAAGGGAAGCATGTATAATGTAAATAAAATTGGTCCTAGCACAGAACCCTGTGGAACTCCATAATTAACCTTAGTGTGTGAAGAAGACTCCCCATTTACATGAACAAATTGGAGTCTATGAGATAAATATGATTCAAACCACTGCAGTGCAGTACCTTTAATACCTATAGTATGCTCTAATCTCTGTAATAAAATGTTATGGTCAACAGTATCAAAAGCTGCACTGAGGTCCAACAGGACAAGCACAGAGATGAGTCCACTGTCAGAGGCTGTGAGAAGATCATTGGTAACCTTCACTAATGCTGTTTCTGTACTGTGATGAATTCTGAAACCTGACTGAAACTCTTCAAATAAACCGTTCCTCTGCAGATGATCAGTGAGCTGTTTTACAACTACTCTTTCAAGAGTCTTTGAGAGAAAAGGAAGGTTGGAGATTGGCCTATAATTAGCTAAGACAGCTGGGTCAGTGATGGCTTTTTAAGTAGTGGTTTAATTACAGCCACCTTGAAGGCCTGTGGTACATAGCCAACTAATAAAGACTGATTGATCATTTTTAAGATTGAAGCATCAATAATTGGAAAGACTTCTTTGAACAGTCTAGTAGGAATGGGATCTAATAAACATGTTGCTGGTTTGGAGGAAGTAACTATTGAAGTTAACTCTGAAGGACCAACTGGAGCGAAAGAGTCTAAACAAATACCAGCAGTGCTGAAAGCAGTCGAACATGAAGAATAATCTTTGAGATGGTTATGATTAATTTTTTTCTCTAATGTCTAAAATTTTATTTGTACAGAAATCCATGAAGTCACTACTAGTTAAAGTGAAAGGAATACTCGGCTCTACAGAGCTCTGACTCTTTGTCAGCCTGGCTACAGTGCTGAAAACAAACCTGGGGTTGTTCTTATTTTCTTCAATTAATGATGAGTAGTAAGATGTCCTAGCTTTACGGAAGGCTTTTTTATAGAGCAACAAACTCTTTTTCCAGGCTAAAAGAGCATCTTCTAATTTAGTGAGACACCATTCCCTCTCCAGCTTTCGGGTTATTTGCTTTAGGCTGTGCATTTGTGAATTATACCACTTCAGATTTGAAGCTTTCCTTTTCAGAGGAGCCACAGTATCCAAAGTCGTACACAGTGAGGTTGTAAAACTATTGACGAGATAATCGACCTCACTGGGAGCAGAGTTTAGGTAGCTGCTCTGCACTGTGTTGGCACTGAAGAGCATAACAATGAAGGAATTAGATCCTTAAACTTAGTCACAGCACTTTCAGAAAGACTTCTACTGTAATAAAACTTATTCCCCACTGCTGTGTAATCCATTAAAGTAAATGTAAATGTTACTAAGAAATGATCAGACGGGGGGGGGGGGGGGGGGGGGGGGCTTTCAGGGAATACTGTTAAGTCTTCAGGTTCTGTGCCATATGTCAGGACAAGATCCAGAGTATGATCAAAGTGGTGGGTGGGCTCCTTTACATTTTGAGAGAAGCCACGTTTTTTGGACACCACTCAGACAGCCAGCGATTCAAGGAGAACATGCGGCTAAACATGTCGCTCCTGGTCTGATTGGGGAGGGGCCCAGAGAAAACTACAGAGTCTGACATGGTTTTCGCAAAGTTACACACTGAGTCAATAGTAATTTTAGTGACCTCCAACTGGCGTAACCAGATGTCATTACTGCCGACGTGAATAACAGTCTTACCAAATCTACAATTAACCTTAGCCAGCAGTTTCAAATTTCCATGAATGTCGCCTGCTCTGGCCCCTGGAAGACATTTGACTATGGTCGCTGGTGTCTCTAGCTTCACATTTCTCAAAACAGAGTTGCCAATAACCAGAGTTTGTTCCTCGGCGGGTGTGTCGCCGAGTGGAGACGTCAACAGGTTGGTGGTGTACCCAGGGCTTCTGCTTAGGACTACGCTTCCTCCTCACCGTCACCCAGCCGGCATGTTTTCCCTGCTGCTTGGGATCTGCTGGGGGGGGGAGCTAACGGCGGCTAAGCTACCATGGTCCGCACCGACTACAGCAGGGGCCTGGCTAGCCATAGGATTTTCCAGGGTGTGGAGCAGAGTCTCCAATTCAGAAAGCCTGGCCTCCAGAGCTACAAACAGACTACATTTATTACAAGTACCGTTACTGCTAAAGGAGGCCGAGGAGTAACTAAACATGTGACACCCAGAGCAGGAAAGTGCAGGAGGGACAGGAGAAGAAGCCGTGCTGCTAGTGAGTCAGCTAAGAGCTAAGCTACTAGCTGCGCTAAGCTAGCAAATTTCTAAAAACAAATAAAGTGAATAATGTGAATACAGGTGATTCAGCAAAGAGTATGCTATTTAAAGTAGGTGAAGATTACACTGAAATACACTGTAATCCAGATAAATCGAGCTATACAGATTAAACAGCTAACAGACAGCAAAACACCACTGTGCTCCTAAACAGGAACAGGAAGTGATACAATAACGCACTAAGAACCAACACCAAGTGACACAAGTGAGCAAACACCAAAAGACCATTTTTAAAACTACAAGAGAGGAAAGAAAAAAAACAACAACAAAAGATCACGGCATTATGCTGATTAATCTGGCATTAATGACGTTATTTAGACAAATGAGTATACATTTCGAATTCTAGTAAAGAAGAGACTGGAAAAAACAAAAACCTCAGAGAAAAGTGTGGACACAGATCACCTGTTAGATCAGTAGAGCCATGGCGTTGTATTCTGGTCTCGGTAAAGCTGACCATTAATATGAAGTTTATCTACAGCGATGACAGCTCGGGAGCCTCCTTGCATGAACTTCTTTCCAATCGGGAACAGGACTTTGCGTCGCTCCAGGATCTCTTTTGGAAACTGATCGTTGACGCTGAAGTCGGTTCCTCTCTGCTCCCCTCCGCGGCTCTTCACCAGCTCTTTTTGTTTGTAATGCTCAAATTTGGCCATGATTGGTCTGGGTCTGTGTCCGTCGGGTCGCTTACCTCCCAGGTGGTGGACTCTGTGGAAGGCGATGGTCTTCACAGTGTCCTCGGGGAGCTTCAGGTGGGTCTGAATGAATGATTTCACCGTTACTTCCAAAGCTCTGGAACTATTTAACACTCCAGCTCCTTTTGGTTGACTCTGTGGCATCTTTTAAAAAAACAGCTGAAAACTTTTCTGTTTAACCAGACTTTCTGTTGACTTTATTGTTATTCTTTTCCTTTTAATATGGTAATGTTACATTTTAACATGGTGTTTTATCTGTTTTTTTTTTTTTTTTTGGTTTTTTTGGGGGGGTTTTTTGGACATTGTGTTTTAATTATTATACAGCACTTTGTGACTTTTTGTCTGTGTAAAGCACTATATAAATAAACTTTACTTACTTGCAACAATCGCTCTATCACCTGAATCCTGTTGGTGGTGATGCATTGGCTTATGGTATGTTGCAAATTTCATTAGGGCTGCAACTATTGATTATTTTAGCAACCGAGCACTCTATTGATTATTCCATCAATTACCCGAGTAACTGGATAAGAAATACTTTTTTTTGTATTAACAGTTCTTTAACTTCCATACTGCAGTTTTTCCCTGTGTGAAACAAACAGGGTGGATGAAGCAGCTACAAAAATCTCTTTTCTTCACTTACTGATCAGTTGACTGATGAAGGACCTCCAGCTGTTTCCCAGTAAAGGTTTAATTGAGGTTACAGAGGGAAAAAGCCTCATTTGGGCACTAGAAAAACATTTAGTCCACTCCATCTGAGCTCACCGGCTCCGCCTCTTTGCTTGTGCAGACAGACTGCACATAAATCAGCTGACTGCTGCTGCTGCCATCAGTGTTTATGTTGAAAAACTGGGGGCTGCGTGAGCGTAATCTTGTAATGCTTTATATTCACAAGCATTCTCCTAAATACGTTTCTACTGCAGGTCTATATTTAGTCACTAATCAGGGATTAAAGTATCAAAAATATTTTGACGGAGAAAGGGTCCTTCCGGTACCGGACGATCGCTAGTGCTAATAGCTGCGCTCACTAGCAGTATGTCCGGGAGCTGAAATTCTCAGCACAGCGAGCACAACACACAAACATGCAGAGAGCGGTGGAGACGGAAAAACATGTCAGCGATGATCCACTCAGTGTTAAAGGGAATCCGTCGCAGAACTTCATAGAATCTGAGGGATTTTTATTTATTTATTTTTTTTTTTTCTAGCCTGTCATGTCTGGCAGTTTTCGCAATCAGAATATGATCCGAATACGCTGGTGTACCAAACATATTTGCTTTTCCAAGAATAGCTCTGTAAGTTTTACAATAGGCTACTCTTGTTAGTATGTATTTAGTTTGTATTTAATTTAATTTTATTTATTTATACCAGGCGTGACAGGCAGAAAGGAAAAGGTAGGAAAAGGAGTGAGAAAGAAAAGGGAAAAAAAGAAAAGAGAAAAACCCCAAAAAACCAAAAACAAAACAAAGGTGAGAAAAGAATAATCAAAGAACGATATCCACACATATACATACACATCCACATATCTACACATGCACATACATACACACATACACACACACACACACACACACACACACACAATCCTGCTGTTGCTTGCAAGTAATGTGTGTATGTGCCTCTGTCATGGAACGTACTCACCAATGGAGGCAAGAAACTGCAATCATGCCCCCCGTGATCCAGAGGCGAACAGGAAAGGACCCAGGGGACGTGGCCTATCCACGGCCCACCAGGACATCAGAAGACGAGAGGCCACACATCCCGATGGCAACTGCGCACACACCCCAGAGGAGGAAGGAGGGAGACCCCAGACAGACCCCCCCACGGCCAAACGGCAAGAGTCCAGATAGCCAGAGGCAATGAGTAGCCAACCCCCGCCGCAGGCCGGCATCCCCCGCACGAGCCGCGAATGCGGCTCCAAGGCCCCAGGCGCCTGAGAACCGCCCGACACCCAGCAGAGCCCCCCCCACGCCAAAGAGGCCCGAGCCACCCCCAGGCCACAACCGCCAAGGGAGCGGGGTCAAGAGCCACGCCAAGACATCCGGCCATGAACCCCGGGACCCACGGGCACCCGACACTCCAGGGGCAGCAGTGGCAACCAGCAGGAAGCAATAGGGAGTGATAGGGAGGGGTGACTCCCACCCTCCGCAACCATGTCCCACAGGTGCCAAGGCTCAGCAAGCCACAGGCCCAAGCCCTGCTGTCCACACACTCACACACACACACATGCACACACACACATGCGCACACGCACGCACACACACATGCACACCCATGCACCACACATGCACCACACACACACACACACACACACAAATCATACATTCATCTGAGGGATTTTTCTAACTCCTGAGCCCCCACTCCATTCCAGTAGGTGGCGGTAATGCAGCTCTAAGCTGGTTTGTTCAACCAGAAACCCACAAGAAGAAGAAGATGACCGAACTCTGTAATGCAGCTAATTGTGGGTCGGATCGGATTGCATTTTTTATTTCTTTCCGATATCCGATCCAGTAATTTAGGCCAGTATCGGACCCGATACCGATACTGAATATCGGATCGGCGCATCCCTAGTCTAAAGTTAGCCTCTGATTTGCAACTGTGTCTTTATATATAGAAACATGCAAACGTTTTACCACTCTGATGATAAGATTCTTAACCAAACACAGTGCTGCTGGGTAGGCATTTGTTAATAAAATTCACCTTTGGGTTACTAAAATTATGTTGTATAATAAGGAACAGTGAACAAGAGTTGACCCAAACAAGACACATCATGTGCACATCAAGGTACCATTTAAATGAGTATTAAATGAATTGTAGGTAAAGACCCTACAATAATACAGAGAAAACCCCTATGAGCAAGCAGTTGGTAACAGGAAGAAACCTCCAGCACAACCAGGCTCAGGGAGGGGCAGTCATCTGCTGAGAGGGGAGAGAGATAGGACAAAAGACATGCTGTGGAAGAGAGACAGAGATTGATAATAACTAATGATTAAATGCAGAGTGGAGTATAAACAGAGTAAGTAAGGTGAATGAAAAGAAATAGTGCATTATGGGAACCCCCCCAGCATCCTAGGCCTATAGCAACATAACTAAGGTAGGGCTCAGGGTCACCTGATCCAGCCCTAACTATAAGCTTGATCAAAAAGGAAAGTTTGAAGCCTAATCTTAAAAATAGAGAGGGTGTCTGTCTCCTGAATCCAAGCTGGGAGCTGGTTCCACAGAAGAGGGTCCTGAAAGCTGAAGGCTCTGCCTCCCATTGTACTCTTAAGTATCCTAGGAACCACAAGTAAGCCAGCAGTCTGAGAGAGAAGTGCTCTGTTGGGGTGATATGGGACTATGAGGTCTTTGAGATAAGATGGTGCCTGATTATTCAAGACCTTGTAGGTGAGGAGAAGGATTTTATTTCAATTCAGGATTTAACCGGGAGCCAATGAAGAGAAGTCAAGAGATTTACACCTGCAGGAGGTCGCGCCCTGGAAGGACACTGTTGTTTGTCAATCAGGGTGAGCCCCTTACAAGCCAGGGACCAATAAGCAGGGAGAAAGTAAGCCGGTCCAGTCCGGAACTGCGTACCACTAATAGATTCTGCACCGGTATGCAGTACCTGGAAGAGGGGGAGCTGCTTTCTGCTGTAAAGCCGTCATTCAGAACCAGTCACGGCTGTAATTTTGGTCAGAATAGATCCGCTAGCAATAAGCAGTCTAAAACACGACTTAATCAGTTAATAAATAGATTTTTTTCTCATTTCAAATTGTTTCTGAACTGTTCGTGCTATGCTGGAGCCTCAATTCTCTAGCTTCTTTCCCCTCGGAGCTCGAGGCTTTTGTCAACAGCCAGCCTTTAAAATGTTCGCCGCTAAGAGGTCCACTACACTTGTTGTGATCTGCATGGCTTTTCGGTCCTTAAGCACTTCCCACTAATACACCCATTTCCACTTAATGTGTTTGCTACCGAGGATCGAACCATGATCCTTCTGATTGGTCAACAACTGCACCTCCTCAGCCACAGCTGCACAGATGAATATAATAAATATAATAAAATACTTAACAGAACCATCCATATATGATCACCACCAAAGTGATGATGCTGGAGAACTGAAAGAGGTTAGAAATTAGACGGTTGATGATGGAGTTTGGAGCAACATGATCATTTCACACCTGCAGGAAACAATTTATAAAAGTAAACAAAGCTGCTGTTCTGAATTTTTCATCAAACTAACTGATGTTGTGAGCAATATTATTATAATATTCACTGAGCACTCAGTTTTGTGTAACCTTGGCATGAATGTCAGCTCTGGAAAAGTGCTGGTTGTAAATACACACTCCAGTGTTAGAGCGGTGTGATGCAAGATGATATCAGTATAAACCATTAGATGAAGTAACCTGACTGCTTTGAACCTGACTGCATGCTGGGTTTGTTAGCTACTGTTTTTTAGGATTTTATTGGTTAAATGATGGTTTTGATGGTTAAATGAACAACAATTAAGACTTTATTCATTTATTTATTTTAGCATATTGTAAATTATCAAGTTCAAACTTTACATTTTTACAAATTTATTTTTACACAAATTCTTACTCAGTGAAAATGTTCTTTTCTAGACCACACAGCACTGTCACACTGCAGAAATCTGAGGAATTTGAAACAATTCTGAGATTTTTCTGTTGTCTTTTTCTAACATCTGTGAAAAAAGTATTTTGTTGTTGTTGGTGTGCTATTGAAATATGAGATCATTTTACAGCCAGTTAAGGTAAACAAAAACTTACTCTGTATGACTCAACAAAACTAAAACTGATTATTCTTAATGAAAAAAATCAATATAGATGACTATAGATGACTGATTAATATTGGTAGTAAACATCTTCTCTAAACTAAATATATGATCAAATATAAAAATTAATTAATCAATTGAAAAAAATCCAATAAAGACTTAGGAATAAATTGCTATGACTGTTTAATTAATATGCATTAGCTGATAAATATCACACACATTTTAAGTCATGCTGATAAACAAGAGAAATTTTGCTTTAACAGCCATTTTCTAATAAACAGAACTCCAACAAAATCAAAGTTATGCTTCATTTATCTACACTGAGGTCATTTGGAAATTGCATCATTTCTGTTTTTTTTCCTTCTATCTTCAGGTCGTGGTCACGTATGTGCGAGTTTCATCGTTGTTCATTCTGCGACAACACAGACGGGCCAAAAGTTTGTTTATGTCCCATTTCTTAACCAGAAAGTACAGAAACAAGTCTGTAAGAGGATTCAGCTGAATTAAACTGCAGCCAATATTGAACATAAGAATGTCGTCTATGTTTATTTCTATACAGTTTTCATATTTATCTAACAGGTAGTTTATGTTTTCAATGGTGTCCATAATGATTCTGGGCACAAACACCAACACGTAAATAAGCATCACCAGCACCAACATTGCCACAATTCTTCGTTTTTCATCAGCGGGAACACCGCTGACTGCAGACACGACTTTAATGGTCCTAATAAGGAAGAATATGAGCAGAGGGAGCGGAAGGACGAGGAAGGCACCCAGATAGTTGTTAAGAAAGAGGCCAATGAAAAAAGAAATGGTCCAGACTATGGCACAAACCACCAGACTGATCTTGATTATTCGTCTGTGTTGGTACCACACTGGAAAGGCAACAACCAAATACCTGTAATGCAAGAAATACACACACAGAAGAATATTAAAATGATATATTAATGAAAATCAATAAAAGCTCTGACAATGGAGCAGCTACAGACAGACAAATAATTACCTTTCCATGGAGACACACACCATGAAGCTGACACTGGCCACCAAACCAAAGGGGTAGATAATATGAAAAAATGTTATCCGTATGAGGTCATTCTGGACACCTGACATGTGAACAACCATACAGAAGAGCTGAATAAGGTCAGCAATGAGAAGGTTGATGATGTAGATCGGACCGGTCTGACCCTTTCGCACCTAAAGGAAAACAAAGTAAACTATAAACATGTTCACTCACCACAATTTATGAATTATGGTTTCCACATGTACTGCCACACATCCATACAAGCTTCATACTACATGCTTCACAGTGTGGGCTCACAGTAAATACTTGTTCTGATGTTTTTCTTTGGATGGTTGTTCTGAACCTAATTTCGTTATATTGTGACAGAATGTCGTTATATAATTTGTTGTATAATGATTAATTTCGTTGTATGTATTATGACAATAAAGTTCTATTCTATTCTATCACTTCCATATGTTTCTTTTTTTTCAGTGAGCAGCTTGTGAAGTCTCCCATTCTTTGCCACAGACTTTGAGCTTGTGTAGGATGGGGTATTAATCTGATAATTATGACATAATGTGACTTACTGTGTACACATTATAGACTACAATCCTAAAATCTGTACTGTGTTTTTATGTTGTGCTTTATTACCAGGAACTAGTTACTGCATATTAATGAGTATCAGCTGCAAATGCTAAACTACAATTTCTACCAGAAATCACCATTAATCAAAGAAATGAGTGTTAAAAGTGGAATTTGTCATGTCCTGGGCCGCTGGCCCAGTGTTTTATGTTCTTTTGGTACTATTTCAGTTATATTCTCGGATTATGTTTTGTCCTCAGTTTATTTCTAGTCCCTTGTGTTTCCATGTGTCAGGTCTGCTTCCTTGTTCCCCTGTTTGACTTCCGGTTTTATTTTGATAGTCTTTTGGTCTCTGTCTGTCATATTCAGTTTTGCTTCCCTTAGTCTTGTCAGTATGTTTACTGTTTCCTGCGTCTCCCAGCTGTTCCCACTCCCCTCGTTATCCTGTGTATTTAAGTCCCGTGTTTTCGCTGCCTGTTGTCGCGTCGTCCGCTCCCCTGCTGTGTCCCTTCCGTGTTTCTCTGTGATTCCCTTTTGTCCTGGTTTTCAGTTCTGGTTATGTTCCTGGTTCCATCCTGCATTCACCCAAATAAAGACTGTTTATTCACCAACCTGGTCTGCATTGGGGTCCCCTTCCTGCCTGCCACACAGCTGATCCTTGACAGGAATTTATATTCTGAGCACTGATTATGACATGCTATCTATGAATGCTGTATCAGTAATAGGGCTGTAGTGAGCCAACTAGTTTTTTTTTCATTTGCAGCATAGGATAATGCATCAAAACTTTTCATCTATTAATACTTTGATTATCTTTGGTTATCCAAGTAAAATGCAGCAAAAACAACTTGTTCTGACACAGTGTCAGTTATTCTGGAGCTCAGCCAGCTTTAAATAAGTTAGAACTTTGCAGTCTCCATTTATCAGAGTGAGTGTTTAAAACAAACAGCCCGTTTATCACAATGAGACTGCTCTGCCCTCCTCCAAAACAATGGATTAATGGCTTTGATGTAGTGCTTTTCTCTTCATAAACTATCATCGAGCAGTTACAATGTGGTCGAGTCAGCCTGGAGGGTACAGCCTTCTTACTCTAATTAGTTAACTGATTTTCCAGTTTCTGATTGCTGTGGACTTTTGGAACTGAAATCATATTTTTTCCATTTGAATTTATTAGTCAGTACCTCCGTTTCTTCCACTCTGACATCCAGTCCCCAAACCAAAGTGAATCATACAAAACACACACACACAGTAAAATAGTCTCATTCATAATGTACACACCTGCAAACAAAGAAGAAAGATGGCCACTGGGATTAAAGGAAGACTGACACAAACAACTATCCACGTCAAGGGACTAATTTCTTTTTCAGAATACCAGCAGAAGTCATTATCATAAGTGTAGTTGTAGTTGCTGTAGCAATCATAGTTCTCATCAGTGTTGTAGCTGCTGCTGGTAGTGAAATTTGGAGTAGGTGAAGTCATGATTTTCTTTACAGAGAAACCTTTTAGAGAGAAACCAGAGATTAATAACATTGTTCAGCTGCATGTTAATGCAAACTCAATGTAACTACAGTTATTGAGTAAATCATTGCTTTAGCTGTGCTGTTAACCCCATGAGCCTGTTAAACTGTACTGGCAGCAGACTAAATGCAGTACGGGACTAAAGCTGGTCACAATGATTTTAATCTTCATCCTTTGGATCTGCAAAATGAGACTTTTCAAGCTTCATGTGTTAAACAATCTGATCAGAAATCATTTCCAGTCTGTGAGGCTGCTTTTTATAGTCTTCATGTGTGATATGAAGGATTGGTTTATAAATCTTGATCCTGCTACAAGCTTTAAATTTTCCATTCAGAGTTTTCACCATTACCATAAAAATACGTGCATGTTAATGATACAACATAAATGATTTGTACCTCAGTTATTTTTATGAATGCAAATAAAATATTGTAACTGCAGTATTGTACACATCTACAGCCCAAAGTCTGAGTATAGTTACCTTTGGTTGTTCCAAGATCTCAGCTGAAGGTCTCTACACCAGTGTTTGATGTTTGTCCTCCACATCAAAAACAGTCTGCAATAAATACAGTATGTGATGATAACATGCAGTTGGTTGATGGTTATCAATACCTGCTCTTCTAGCCACACCAGATCCAGGTGGCCTCCATACTACTGATTGGCTAAACTGAGCCAATCAGATTTTGACAGAATCTCTGTCAGCCAATCAGCTTCATGCTGTCAGTTCATTTTTCTGCTGCTGTCAGTTATCATCTCTGAGTCAGATCAGATCGAAAAGAGTTACACTTATATATCATGCATTTAATGTAGGGCTGCATAAATCGATTATTTTAGTAATCAAGAATTCTATCAATTATTCCACTGATTAATCAGATAAGAATTTTTTTTTTATCAACAGTTTATCTGCATATTTTAACTTCCATACTGCAGTTTTTCGCCGTGTGAACAAGCAGGGGTGGATGGAGCAGCTACAAAGTTCTCTTTTCTTCACCTTAACACTTGCTGATCAGGTGCTTGATGAAGGACCTCCAGCTGTTTCCCAGTAAAGATTTTAATGATGGTTACTAAAAGAAAAAGCTGCCGTTTTTGGATGATGGAAAAAAATTTCTTTTTGCACTACTTGAGCTCACCGTCTCTATAACAGCTTCGCCTCTTTGCGCTTGCGCAGTTAAAACCGCTGCCTGCTATGAGTGTTTTTGAAAAACTAGTGGCTGTGGGAGCCATGGCGCATGTGTGAGTAATGTTGTAATGCTTTGTATTCACAAGCATTCTCGAAAATACGTTTCTACTGCAGGTCTGCATTCAGTCACTAATAAGGGATTAAAGTATAAAAAAATATTTTGACGGAGCCCCTCGGTCCTGGGGCGCGGGTACCAAGCCATCGCTAGTGCTAGTGGCCCGCGCTCGCTAGCAGACCAGTTCTGGTAGCTACAGCTGAAGTAAAGACAAAAAGAAAAGCTGAAATTCTCAGCGAGCACAACACACACAGACACACAGAGCAGTGGAGGTGTGGAAATGCATGTCAGCCATAATTGCCACCCGTCCTGTAAAGTACGGAACCCCGCATGTTACGGAGCCATATTAAGATAAGATAAGATAAGATAAGATAAAACTTTAATGATCCCACGACGGGGAAATTTGCGCATTACAGCAGCTCAGTACAGAGAAAAAATGAAAAGGATGAGTAAGAACAAATAACTAAACTAAAACTAAAATAGAATAGAATAAAATAAAATAAAATATACACATATACATAAGCACTATATACATAAATATATATATCAATGTCAATACACACATTTACATATACACACACATACACACACACATCAAAAACACTATATACAGATATCAAAATATTATATACATTTGTAGCCGGTAAGGTACACAGCATACACAGTATGCATTATATGGGTGAGTGTAATAAATAAAATGTATCTGGACTTTATGGATAAAGTGATGGCAGAGGAGGTAAAGTGCTCAAGTGACTCATGACATCATGATGTGTTGTACAGTCTAACTGCTGTTGGGATGAATGAGCTGTGAAAGCGCTCCTTCCTGCAGCGAGGATGTTTCAGTCTCTGACTGAAGGAGCTGCTCAGCTCACCCACGGTCTCATGCAGAGGGTGATGGGGGGTCCATGATGGATGTCAGCATTGCTAACACCCTCCTCTCACCTATCACCATCACAGACTCCAGAGGACATCCCAACACAGAGCTAGACCTCCGCACCAGTTTGTCGATCCTGCTCCTGTCCCTTTCGGTGCATCCACCCCCCCAGCAGGCCACTGCATAGAAAAGGGCAGATGCTACCACTGAGTCATAAAAAGTCTTTAACAGAGTCCTGCAGACACCAAAGGACCTCAGTCTTCTCAGCAGGTGTAGTCGACTCTGGCCCTTCTTATACAGGACATCTGTGTTTGTACTCCAGTCCAGCTTGTTATTGAGATGAACACCCAGGTACTTGTAGGAGACCACTGTCTCCATGTCCTTTCCCTGGATGTTCACCGGTGCTGTAGGGGGTGGCTTCCTCCTGAAGTCTATAACCATCTCCTTCGTCTTGCTGGCGTTGATTTGCAGTGCGTTGTTCTCACACCAGCCGACAAAGTCACTGATGACCCCCCTGTATTCCTGGTCATTCCCATCTGATACACATCCGATGATGGCCGTATCATCTGAGAACTTTGTAGGTGGCAATGGTCTGAATTGTACCTGAAATCTGAGGTGTACAGACTGAACAGAAAGGGTGAGAGGACCGTGCCCTGTGGCCCCCCCCCCGTGCTGCAGACTACCACATCAGACACACAGTCATGGCACCTCACATACTGTGGTCTGTTGGTGAGGTAGTCGATGGTCCGTGCCGTCAGCTGACTGTCCACTCCGGCTCCCTCCATCTTCCCTCTCAACAGTGCAGGCTGGATGGTGTTGAAAGCACTGGAGAAGTCAAAGAACATGACCCTCACAGTGTTCCCCGCCTGCTCCGCTGTGGGTGAGGGTGAGGAGAGCACAGGCAATGATGGCATTGCACCAGGAGAGAGGGGGGTCAGCATACGGAAGGGGGCAGATGGGAGCTGAGGGGTGAGGGAGGTGGTCAACGACCCAGAGTCAAATCTATTGAAAAATAGATTCAGGTTGTTAGCCCACCCCCAGTCAGCAGACACTGTGGCTCCTCCATTGTCCTCAAAGTGGCCAGAGATTTTTTTCATGTTTCTCCAGACTTCTCGGACTTTGTTATGTTGGAGCTGTTCCTCCATCTTCCTCCTGAAGCTCTCTTTGCCTCTCCAGATCTTGTATTTTACATCCTTTTGCACTCTCCTCAGTTCCTCCTTGTCTCCAGATCTGAAGGCCC